>JAHWFO010100943.1:194177-225869 GCA_023313115.1 Rhysida immarginata | reverse complement strand
GGGGGGGGGGGCTCATTTTTGTACCCACCCTGTATATCAAGTTATATTTTTATCTTTTTAACATTTTTTTTCTGGATGTACAAGGTGATCAAAAATCAGTTCACCCAGTTATGTTTGAATACACTCACGTTTGCTAGTAATATAGCTTGAAATGGGTGAAATTATTTGGGTATGTATAGATTTTCGAAATTTTTTATTTTATTGAGGTTGTGACTGATGATTTTGGGAGATATAAAAGACAAAGCCGGAAATAAAACTTGAATGTTTATAATTCTCAAAACAGTTCCAAAACAAATACCTCATCAACATTCAGGGCACATGCTTTTCAGGGGGGCAATTTCGTATTTCACGGGTGCAATAATTCGGAAGGCTGTTTGGACTAAGTCAATGCCCATTAAGCTTCCTCGTCATGAAAAGGAGTTTACTTTTTATAAAATAATAAGAATTCTAAGGAGGTTACTTTATATCACGAGGGGGGGGGGGGGGGGGGGAAGCCCCCATTTTAGGAAAACCATACTTTCAAAAAAAAAAACAAAGGGGGAGAGAAATGTTTCACCTGAAAAACGGATGTCCCCAGTTGAAAACGGATAATAACTTAAGGTAACCCTACTTAAGCAATTACCAAGAATACACTACATGATCAAAGGAGTTGGGACACCCTTGGGGTGTTTCTCCTGGACTGGACTGGGCCCGCTCATCAAGGTGGACGGAAACCTCAATGCTGATGGCTACAGGACCATTCTGGATAACGGGGCACTTCCAGCGCTGTGGGAACACTTCGGTGACGGGTCGTTCCTCTTCCAGCACGACAATGAACCTTGCCACAAAGCAAGATCCATATCCGACTGGTTTGACGAGATGCGGGTTGAAGAACTGGATTGGCCCGCCCAGAGTCCTGATCCCAACCCCATCGAACATCTTTGGGATGAATTGGAACGACGTGTGAGATCCAGGATGGTTCGCCCTACATCTGTCCAGGAACTGACCACGACACTCTCGAGGAATGGAGGTCAATACCTGTGGACACATAACCGTAAACTTGTGGACAGTATGCCATGTATGCTGGAGGCAGTCATAGCAGCTCGGAGTGGTCCTACACACTACTGATTGAAGCTTTTTGCGGCTTTACGGTAGAGCAACAGGTGTCCCAACTCCTTTGATCATGTAGTGTAGATGAAGGGGAGGGTGTATGCATGCCTCCCCCCCCCCCTAAGAAAAAGGTTTGGGAACGAGAAATGTGATTTTTCCATTAAAATAATAAAAAAATGTATTGCCATTAAAAGATATCTGCCTTCGCCGTTGTTTTTTTAATCTGAAGTGACTTTTAAAATCGTCTAGTGTGCATTTACTTATCGTCGACTCGATATAATTAATTATTTTCGCTCGTTTCTATGGAGACGCACGCCGATGTTTAGGCATGTTCAAATGTAGCAAATGTATGATTTCGATAAAATCTTCCTCCTCAGTCTCTTCGGAACTGAGAATTTTCATTAGTTGGCTGATAACGATAATGATGGTAGCAGCAGCAGCAGCTTTTGCTGTCTTGGAAGCGCCATGTTGAATTTCTATACTTACAACTAGGAATAAAGTTAATTCTTACTAACCTTCTTCTCTGCTTACAACGTTAAAACAATTTGGTTGATTAGCCAATCAGCGTTGGGATCATACCCAGTAGCTGAGATAAGAACTAAAAAACTGACCTAATATATTGTTAATAATCACGCCGTTTATGAAATGCAGGATGGTTATAATATAAGTTCGCCTACTCAGAGCTCTCTAGATTAATCGGTTATTAGATGAATGAACCGATTGTGATGCAAATTGAAATGTAGGCTATTCAGACCATTGGGGAGAGAAATCCGGAAAGAAAAAACATTAGTGCAAATTTTCATCACGAGGTGAAAATGTAGCGCTGTGGAATGACAAATGGAGATTTTATTATTATTATTATTATTATTATTATTATTAGTATTATTTAGTATAAGCACTCACATAGGAGTAAAACTCAATATACTCACTCACCAAAAGTCATGGCACACCCCTCCAATCAGGTTCCCTGTCCGCAATGAGACAGATCCCGCTGCTTCCATTCTCAGAATGCAGATGCACAGGGCTCCTTGATATCATCAATGAGTCATTGTAAGCAAAACTAGCTCCAGAAATGGCAGCACGCCAAGAGCTATTTGCATTTGAACGGGGGATGATTGTTGATGCCAGACGGATGGGTGCCTCAATATCAGATGTAGCCAACACCTTGCAATTTTCCCGCACAACCGTTGCAAGGGTCTATCGAGAGTACACCCAACGAGGGGTTACAACCCATGTCGGACAGCGGACGGGCCGCCCACGCCTCATTGATGCCAGAGGTGTTCGCCGGGTCACCCGGCTTGCAACTGTTTACTGAAGAGCGATATCAGCCCAAATCACCATGCGGTTCAACCAGGGACGTCCCACAACTGTGCCCGTGATGACAATTCTTCCTAGCCTGGGCCAACCAACATCAACATTGGACCGCTGAGGACTGGCGAAGGGTTGCCTGGTCCGACGAGTCACAGTTTCAGCTGTATCGAGCCGATGGTCATGTCCGTGTCTGGGGCAGGCGACACGAAGCTATGGACCCCGCTTGCCAGGTGGGGACCACTGAGGCCGGTGGAGGCTCCATATTGGTCTGGGGTGTTTTCTCGTGGCAAGCAATGGGTCCATTGGTACATCTGGCATCCACTCTGCGTGCTATTTACTACGTCGATCTGCTTGGGGACCACCTGCAATCCTTCAAGAACTGTTTTTGCCCCGCGGGCGCCGGCATCTTCCAGCAAGATAATGCGCCTCCACACACAGCTTTTGTAACACGGCAGTGGCTGGACGAACATCCTACCGACAATGATTTGGCCTCCACGTTCCCCAGATTGCAATCCCATTGAATAATTGTGGGACGTCATCGAACGACCTGTTAGGTCGTCACCAACACAACTGGTAAATGCAGCATCGTTTTTGAGTGCAGTGGAGGCGGCATGTCTTGCAGTACCTGTGGATGTGTTCCAGAGACTGGTCGATTCTCTTCCACGACGGGGGCCCAATACGTTACCCCCCCCCCCGTGCTAGAGAGGGCCCAATCGTTTATTAGGCAGGTGTGCCATGACTTTTGGTGAGCGAGTGTATATGATACGAGGGCGTTTTGAAAAGTAATGCCTCCATGACTGTAACCTTTTTATTTATTAACAGATTTTCAAAATTCTTTTTATATCTGATACTTACATTTGTCCTCTATGTAATGCACTATTCACTTTTTGGCATAATCCCCATCCCTTTCCACGCGCTGTGCCAACGCGTGACTAGTCGGGTGAACCCGTCGGAGAGGAATTCCCGGGTTGTTGTCGACACGAGGATTGAATGGCATCTTTCACCTCGTCGTCGGAACGCAACTCATGTCCCTTAAGGTGCTCTTTCTTTTTTGGGAAGTGGTGAAAGTCGCAAGGTGAAAAGTCTTTCATTTTTGAACTGCAGTTTTTCATCTTTGAACTGAAGGCGGTGCAACGCCTTTGGTGTGTACCGATCGTGTGCGAGCGGTCGTTATCTTGTTGCAGAAGAGGCTGTCCAAAGCTGCCATTCAATCCTTGTGTTGACAACAACCCCGGAATTCCTCTCCGACGGGTTCACCCGACTAGTCACGAGTTGGGCCAATGCGTGGAAAGGGATAGGGATTATGTCGAAAAGTGAATGGTGCTTTACATAGAGGACAAATGTGAGTATCAGATATAAAAAGAATTTTGAAAATTGGTTAATAAATAAAAAAGTTACAGTCATGGAGGCATTACTTTTCAAAATGCGCTCGTAGAAACCAAAGAGGAGCGATCATGGGTCAAAAAAGACAAAATAAAAAGAAAAAGAAAAACAGAATAAAAACAAGTAAGCCAAGAATGGGAAATATAAAAAAAAGAAAGAAAAACTAATTTTATTTTTCAATTGGTTTTATTGTTTTAAATAAGCAGGCAATGTTTTTTGTTTGATTACAGCTTATGTTCGTTCTCAATATCGGCCTTATTAGCAGAAAGTTTATTCAAATTAGAAAGTCAAGATACTCAGAATAGAATGGATTGGTCCATTCATTACATTATGTTTAGTGAAAAGCTTTCACGAAAGAACACGGAATGTTGGTAAAGTTGTTTTACCAGAATGATAGCAGCAGTCCAGCCACATTGCGAGAATATCGTCGTCTAAAAAGTCTGCGAAAAGGACCTATGTCAGATACTGGGTTGCGAAAAATGAAAAAGAAATTTGAATCGACTGGCGATTTGGCTGTCGCACCAGGAAGAAGACGGCGCAAGATAGCAGACGAAGTTGTTGAGGACGTGGCTGTTGCAGTGGTGAACAGAGCTTCCTCTTCTCAACATTCTGCAACAAGTGCTCGAGCAACAGCACGCGAATTGTCCATCCAATGGGCCACGGTGCGAAAGGTCTTGTGGTCCATCTGCATTGTACCCATACAAGACTCATGTGGCACAACAGCTAAAACTGAAGATCCCTCTCAACGCGCTGACTTTGCTTATCGCTTTCTGGCAAGGATAATTGTTGATAATCTGTGGCCGTAGTACATTCTATGGTCAGACGAAACACATTTCACCCTAGAAGGAGCGGTGAACACGTACAACTGCCATATGGGGGGTGCCGCGCCCCCCCCCCCCCCCCATGTTGTGCATGAAAAGCCATTGCATTCTTTATCCAACGCATATGGTGTGGATTCACCGCTGATTTTATTTTAGGCCCTTTTTTATTTGAGGAAATGACACAATGAGGTCCTGTAAAATCTTCTGTGATAAGTGCACGGTATTGTGAACTTCTTTCACAGCATTTGATGGGAGAACGACGATGCTATGAATCCACTGTCTTCTTGCAAGATGAAGCACCTCCTCATATTGGTCGACAAGTGAGGGAACTGCTTCGTGCCAACTTTGGAAATGATCGAGTGATCTCTAGAAATTTTCCAGATGCGTGGCCTCCACGTTCTCCGGATTTGAACTCGTGCGATTTTGGGCTCTGGGGATATTTGTAAGATCGGGTCTATGCCTACGGACTATGCCTGAGCTGAAAGCCAGCATTAGACGATATGTCTAAAGCTAAGTTTCCATGCATGCATTTTTGAAGCATTTATAACTGCGTCTCGACGCAGAAAGCAAGTGTGCATCTGGACGCACGTAGACGCACATTGCAACAGCTCTTGACGCATTTAATTCGAACGCAAGTACCAGTTTCCATGCATGCATGAAGTCTACGCAGAAAGTTCAACTGCGCATGCGTCATGAGTTTGTTTTGCAATTTTTCTCGTTAGAGGGAGAAGCTTCTCTCTAACCATCATGCCACCATCTTGGTGTCTTTCGGATTTCTTAAAATATCATTATTAATTTCTGGTGTCCGAGCACAGATTCCATCAAATGAAGAAAAGGAATTGATGGAAGGATTCCTCTGCTTTCTTACCGTAGCATGTACAGCATTATCTGTACATGCAAACCTAAATAAAAGAAAACATCGGTACTGGGTTCTAATAAAAATCTTTTTATATCTAAAATTCAATTCATTTGTCTTTACAGTTTTAATTCATCTTTACACAAATGTAAATAGTACAGTGGAAACATTGGCAATTTCATTTATTTTATTTTCACGTCATTTCGGTAATTCTTTGGTCATTTTATATCGTTATTGTCTTTTATGTTTACATTGTTTTCATTTCATTTTAAATAAAATAACTGATTACAACATTACTTTAAAAGGTACACTCTTGAAAATTTATATTTTGCAATAGCGTATCTAGGAAATACACGACGCGACCTTTCGCGTTCGTTTAGAGGGCGCGCCCGCTGGAAGGTTAACAAAGCAAGTGCGCTTGCGCAAAACAAGATTTAAGCTTAGTTTCCATACATGCGTTTTTAACTGCGTCTCTGCGTCTAGACGCATAAATTGGTGCGTCTTGACGCACGTATCATGGAAACAGATATCTGCGTCTCCGAATCTTGGTTGATGTGCGTCTGGAGTTCATGCGTCTGGACGCAGAAAAGTGAAGTAGATAGGCTTTCTACTTCTTGACGCACTTGTAAATGCGTCTCAAATCTTTCTAGATCACATGATTGTTTTGCGCAAGCGCACTTGCTTTGTTAACCTTCCAGCGGGCGCGCCCTCTAAACGAACGCGAAAGGTGGCGTGTATTTCCTAGATACGCTATTGCAAAATATAAATTTTTCAAGAGTGTACCTTTTAAAATAATGTTGTAATCAGTTATTTGATTTAAAATGAAATGAAAACAATGTAAACATAAAAGACAATAACGATATAAAATGACCAAAGAATTACCGAAATAAATGAAATTGCCAATATTTCCACTGTACTATTTACATTTGTGTAAAGATATATTGGAAAAAACAAATGAATTGAAATTTAGATATAAAAAGATTTTTATTAGATTTTTTAAAAGAACCGATGTTTTCTTTTATTTAGGTTTGCATGTACAAATAATGCTGTACTTGCTACGGTAAGAAAGCAGAGGAATCCTTCCACCAATTCCTTTTCTTCATTTGATGGAATCTGTGCTCGGACACCAGAAATTAATAATGATATTTTAAGAAATCCGAAAGACACCAAGGTGGTGGCATGATGGTTAGAGAGAAGCTTCTCCCTCTAACGAGAAAAATTGCAAAACAAACTCATGACGCATGCGCAGTTGAACTTTCTGCGTAGACTTCACGCATGCATGGAAACTGATACTTGCGTTCAAATTAAATGCGTCAAGAGCTGTTGCAATGTGCGTCTAGGTGCGTCCAGATGCACATTTGCTTTCTGCGTCGAGACGCAGTTATAAATGCGTCCAAAACGCGTGCATGGAAATTAAGCTGAAAGCCTATCTACTTCACTTTTCTGCGTCCAGACGCATGAACTCCAGACGCACATCAACCAAGATTCGGAGACGCAGATATGTTTCCATGACACGTGCGTCAAGACGCACCAATTTATGCGTCTAGACGCAGAGACGCACTTAAAAACGCATGTATGGAAACTAAGCTTTAGATATTCCCTGGGAAACGCTTCATGCAACAATTGACCATTGACGTAGGGGGCGAACATATTGAACCTATGCTGTAATCAAACAAAAACCTTGTGTGCTTGTTTAAAACAATAAAACTAGTTTAAAATCTCAATTTCTCATTCCACAGCGCCACATTTTCACCTGGTGGTGAAAATTTGCACTAATTTTTTCTTTCCGGAATTCTTTCTCCCGTGGTCTGAATAGCCTACATTTCAATTTGCATCACAATCGGTTCATTAGATTGGGCTCTAGAGGGTTCTGAGTAGGCGAACTTAATTTAATAACCACCCTGTATATGACGTAGACTCAGAGCTCAGTTTACTAGGATCGTTTTGTTTTTTTTAATTAATTTTGAAAATGTATAAAATATTCTGGAATTTAATAAAACAAATTATTTCCGATTGTGAATTGAGTAATTATGCTAACATAAGAAATGACAACCTTAAAAACAGTATACAATTAAATTCATTATTTTATTTTTTAAAAACGGAATTCATAACTTACAAATAAATACTCAATATTATTTTATAACAATTTGTTAAGCTCTTGTAGAATTTTCTACTTAGCTTATGTTTATAGTTCTTCATAAATCTTCCCTTGGTTGGTTTATCCTACGTTTTGCTTGCTTGTCAGTTCCCAAAATTTTTTTTTGGTTTGATACCGCTTTGCTAGATTATTTTTATTTAATACTGTAGCGTTAGATTAATTTTAAAATCTCCTTGGCAGATCACAGATTATATACCTCTAACAATGGTAGAATTTTAAACAATAACGAAAATTCATCCAATCACAATTGGTACTTCTTGTATGCCTCACTGGTGCGCTGCAGGACATTTAATTACTTGATTATTGGCGAGTTGACCATCTGTATTAATCTGTGCTGACTAGATTTCGATGACGTAGACAAGTTTTCGATGACGTTTGCTGAGAGTTGCTGTTTCAAAACTCCAGCTAAAATGTGACGTTTTCATGACGTTTAGGTAGATTTTTTTTTGCCCCGCCCATTGAGCTCTCCTCGAGTTTTGAAATACGCCTGTTTCCATTTGTAAACAATGAAAAAGCTACGTCATATCAGATTGGAAACGTCACACGCGTTCGCGTCGGGGCCAACGAGATAACAAGGCCTGGGAGCGAAAAAGTCACATGACCAACTGGGTGCTAGCAATAATCCAACCTTCATTGTTTCCAACGAAAGGTTAAACACTGACTGTTAACATCCAAGATGGAAACAATGAAGCTTGGATTGGTGCTAACACCCAGTTGGTCAGGTGACTTTTTCGCTTCCAGGCCTTGTTATCTCGTTGGCCTCGCGTTCGCGTTTACGTGGTGCTTAACAGAGTTTTTCTTTCATTGCACAGAGTATAGACACAAAGCCTCGGGACAGACGACTCTGACGTCATACAGTAGGCAACCGTAGCCAACGAAAAAGACAGGCCACGGCGCGGAAAAGTCACCTGGTCATCCTAGGCTGAATAACAATGTAATCATCATTGTTTCCATCTTGGATTTTAAGAATCAGTATTTTTCGTTTGTTGAAAACAATGAAGGTTGGATTGTTGATCAGCCTACCATAGTCAGGTGACTTTTCCGCGCCGGGGCCTGTCTTTTTCGTAGGCTACGATAGGCAACAAAGCCAGCTAGGAAGACAGGCCGGGGCACTTAAAAGTCACATGACCATGTAGATCGAGCAACAATCTAATCTTCATTGTTTCCAACAAACGAAAAAAACATTGTTGAAATCCAAGCTGGAAACAGTGAAGTTGGATTGTTGCTCAATCTACTTTGGTAGTGTGACTTTTAAGTGTCCCAGTCTGTCTTTTTCGTAGGCTACAGTAGGCAACCAAGGCCAACGAGAGACAGGCCAGGCAACACCACCTAAAAAGAAAGCCAAATAACTGAAACTTCATACATTGTTAATCGTATTTCTACCAATAATAAGCCGTAAATTTGGTCGACTTATGATGACGTAACAATGAATGAAGTTTCAATTTGGCTTTTTTCTAGGCGTTGACTCAAGTCATCTGATCATCGGGTCCGAGCAACAATCAATCCTTCATAGTTTCCAACAAACCCAAAAACTGTTAAAATCCAAGATGGAAACAATGATGATGTAACAATGTATACACCTTTTGTCCGCAGGCCTTCTCTCTAGGAGGTGTTGCCTGGCCTGTCTCTCGTTTGCCTCGGTAGGCAACAAGGTTGGGTTAGGTTAGGGCACCTTTTACATGATTTTCAACTGTCCCGGCCTGTATTTATAGTTGGCCTTGCTACTTACTGTATGACGTCAGAGTGCCGAGGCCTTGTGTTTAGAAGGTGTTGGTAGTTGTCGCAAATCCACAGACATATTTTAACTGACCACTACAAAGGTTCTTTATAAACCACAGCTGAGATAGAATCACCAGGGACATGGGCAAACATATTGTTTGCATCAACGACGCTGGAGAGCTACGTAGCAAAATTTACTTATACGTCAACTCTACTATAGATTGTCAACGTTTACAATGCTCTCTTAATGATCTAATCACTGATGCTCCCTAAACATGATGTAATTACTTTGACTACTACATGATTAAAACTGTCCTCACTAAAGTTAGCGAAATCACCGACTTTGGAGTTTCAACTACCTTATAGATAATGTTGCTAAAAAATCCTACAAGGTCCTTCGGTTTCATTATCAGGCACTCTCGTCCTTTTAAATGTTTTCTACCAAAATTTTGTTCTTTACATTGGTCCTTCCAATAAGGGAATGCTGCATGAATATGGACCCATATTACAAAAAATATATTTACATATTGGAGAGTGTCCAAAACAAATTTTTGAAACAAGTCAAAGTAAACTTGCTACAGCCTTGGTCCAACTATTTACCCCACTCATTTTTTTCAGTTATCTCCTGACTCATTTTCTTTACGTAAAGCCCGGATTCAACATGTTTCTCCACGATTTATTGAACAATATAACTGATTGTCTGTTTCTTTTTGAGCACTTTTCATTCAGTAATCTTATCAGACTAGATCCCTCATGACCTTCCACATAAACAAGAATTCTACTGGGAGTAATTCTCAGATGACTAAATACCCTGGCTAATGATCTTCCCGCTGATTTTGACTTTTTTTTTATTTTTATGGTTAAAAATAAATAAATGTGACCCCGCCAACTACATGGCACACGTCCCCTCGATACTCGAATTCCTCCCATACTGGTTGAAGCATGTCTGATGTCACTTCTTTTACGGTGGTTGTGATTCGAGTTTTGAGCTCGTCCAGATTTGCTTGTAGGGGACAGGTGCGCTCAATTTTTTTCGTTTTCGCGGTTTATTTTGAATATCGCGATTTCTTATTTTGCAAACATCAATAATAGGTTTAGGTGAGTAACATATTTCAATTTTGTGTGAAACAGTGAGGTACAAGTTCGTATGGTTCTTGTTAGTGAGGTGAACTATAGAACCAAAATGTGTGTGGGTATTGCGGATGAGAGACAATAGGCAAAAACTTGTTAATGAACATCAGACATAATGTAAGATTCCAGCATCGTATGAACATCATATGTGATAAAGGCTGATGATAAAATATGAAACTACTATACGATCAAAGATTCAAGAAGCGAACGAACATCAGCAAGAGACGAAACGGGACCTACAGGCAACACCACCTCTACTCAAAACCTGAGCGCGAAAACGTCATACATTGTTACATCACCTACAGTAGGGTATACGTTAATCATATTTCTACCAACAATAAGCCCGAACAGAGAAGAACAGGGTAACCACTATTCCACAAAGAATATTTATTTGCATGTTCTGGAATAGTGCTTCCACAGAATCCTGTGCTTCTCTGTTCAATTATTGTCCACAGTGCCTGGCATTGCTACTGTTTGTTCAATAAGCCCGAAATTGTCCCTACCGTAGGTGATGTAACAATGTATGATTTTTCCGTGAGCAGGCTTTTTCTCTCAAGGCGGTATTGCTCCAGACGAATACAACTGCACGGGGAAATCTCGGACGGTCTACGGAAACGACTTCCGATCGAGGGACGTGTGTAGCGGACAAGAAAACTTCTTCGGAGAGGAAGAGAAAGAACGTCAGGGCACAAGTAAACTTTTTTAGTGCACAAGTAAACTTTTGGGGACAGCAATCCTATGGAGACGGAGTGTATGCGTGTGTATTGAAAAATATTGGAATTTTTGAAATTCTGACTTCGGATTCTTTGTATTGTTAAGAAATTATAAGACCATCCTTAAAATGTGAATATTTAAAGTGGGAATGAAATTATTCCTAATTCAACTACTATAAACACATTAAATACAATCAGTTTCAAATTTTTAAGAACACTCAAGTTTTTTTTTCATATTACCAAGAATTTATTAATATTGTAAAATTTATAATATTCTCTTTGAGAATGACGCTATGTATCTTTTAACATACAAAATAACAATGAAACTCAAAATTCTTATAAAGGAAAGGAAATTAGAGAGATAAAAATGTATTGTTTCACTTTAACCTGGATTACTAATCCTCGTCGCATCGATACGTTGTTTTCTAAATTTCTTCTTAATTCTCGTGTATTTGCATATTAGCCCTAGTGCAATTGGCTAATCACACTGCCTTTTACAAACGCCACCTAAACAGAGGCCTGTTCACTGAAATCCTAATTGTTGGTAGATATCCAATAAGAAGTCCTAAATCTCGCCCTCTGATGATGTTTAACAACGTATGACATTTCAGTGAACAGGCCTTCTCTTTAGTGGCGTTGCTTTTACTCTAGTAAGTGGAGCAGGTATTTTTGATAGGCCTCATCGTTTTAACGTTTCTGCGAACATGACGTGTATTAAAGATAGACACCGAAGCAAATTGGGAAGCTCCACCGATGGCCGAAAGTGAGTGAAGATGATGCAAAACACATGGCTAAACATGAGAGTAGCTGGTTAATAATTCTTTCACACGCCGATCACGGACTGATAAGTTTATCTTTTCGTTTACTTTGTGTTTGAAGTATTTTATATTTTATAAACCATTTTTCGATCATGGTTTCAATTGCAATTATATTTCGATCGTCTTTCAGTTATGTATTTTCATTTTAGTTACGTATTTTTGATTTATGCTTGTGGAAAATGATTCCTGAACCTTTATCGTGTCTGTTTGTACAGTTGTACGCAGAACAACTTTGAGGAATGGTTTTGAATTAACTATTTCTCGGGCCCAAAATCGCCAAAAACAAAGCAGCCAGACAGCTAACTACTCCACAGCTCAGTCCTGCCCAGACTATCATGGCTTCAAGTTGCTTTACTTTGGTGGCGATGTTAACAATAAGATTCGGAGTCTATCTTTAATATACGTCATTGACCAATACCACCTAGACAGAAGGCCTGATACAACGCCACCTAAAAAGCAAGGCCTGCTCACTGCTTGCTGACTGCGTCATTAAACCAAGGAATTAAATAAAGAGGAAATGAAAGCGATGACCCGAGGTTAGCTTCCGGAAACGTAATGTTTGCGGACAAACTCGGCAGCCAAACCGTATGTTGTAAGCTGCTGACGGGCTGAAAATTTGTTCAGTCTTCGTTAAGTTGCAATAAACTTAAAATATAATAGAGCTAAACAGTAACAGCCCTAGAATATGAATAATCCATTTGTTGGAAGAAAAATTGTTTCGATTTTACGAAAATCGAAACTCAATGTTCCTCCTACGAAAAATCAAAATTTTAAACGATAATTATTATTAATTATATTAAATAGGTTTTTCATTGAAACGTTAACGAAAGTCGATACGCACGTAGTCAATAAATCGGAGGCAGAGTTATCTAAAATACGATATTTTACCAGCGTGCAAAAACCTTGATTGTCCGCTTTCTATCCCAAGATGCTTTGCGCTTTGCGAAGTCAAGCTCGACGAACAAGTGTATGCCACTAAACAATGGCTTGCACTTCCTCTTGATTTAATTCCTTGATTAAACGAGGGCTGACAATCCAACTTACATTGTATCAACAAACGAAAAGACACTGATTACAACAAATGTTTTTTCGTTTGTTTTAAACAATGAAGATTGGATTGTCAGTCCTGGTTTGATGACGCAGTAATCAGGCTTTGTTTTTTAGATGGCGTTGCCTGATAACGGAAACGTAATACCATAGTCTTTTAATCCCCTGGTCTGTGCACAGCATTGTTTTAGTCCAACAATTGAATTGCTATATTTACTGAAGAGTCGTTTTTTGCCCCCTCTCTTGAATGAATTTGGCTACAGCTCAAAGTTAACAATGCATTCTAACGATCTCACAAGTAACAAAACTGTCAGGTGATGTTGGTGAACACGTAATAGTAACTGACAGTTTTGTTACGTAGTACGAGCGTTAAATTGCATTGTTAAGTTTGAGCTGTAGCCAAATTCATTCAAGAGAGGGGGCAAAAAACGACTCTTAAGTAAATACAGCAATTCAATTGTTGGACTAAAACAATGCTGTGCACAGACCAGGAGATTAAAAGACTATGGTAATACATTGTGACATCATCATTAGTCGACCATTGTTAATCCTCTTTCTACCCATAAGCCCTAAATTTGGTCGACTAATGATGTAACAATGTATGAAGTTTTCGTTATCAGGCCTTCTGTCTAGGGGTTGACATGACCAATACCACCTAGAGAGAAAGCCTGCGCACGGAAACGTCATACATTGTTACATCATCTACGGTAGGGCATTGTAATCGTATAGAGCTTATTCATCAGAGTGACGTCGTTCCGCAGCAACCAATCACAGCGTGAAACTGGTATACAACATGGTGGCAGCAGCTTCAGCTGCCAATCAACGGCGGAGCTGAAGATGCTGCCGCCAATCAAAGTCGGAGCTGAAACTGCTGCCGCCATATTGTAAGGCTCATGAATAGGGAGTGCAAGTGTGACGTCAGTCCCGGAGCACTTCAGTCACGTGACTAGATTTGGTTCCAAACAAGTCTTCTCGCTTCGGGATTTAACATGGTTCCAACGTAGGGATGGAATAAAATCGCTTTGTATAAACCCAGTGTTTATAATACATTTAAGATGTGAAATTGGTTAGTTCCTCAGTGCTCAAGAAGGAGCCAAAACAGCGATTTAGACATCTATCGTTTTCCCAAAGAAAGAAAGATCCGCGAACGAGGGCATTCTTTTGTTAAGTGATTAAAAGTGATTAAAAAGCGTTCTAATATTAATGTATAAATTATATAATGGTATTAAATGTCTTAATAATAATATAAATTACACAAATTCACATTATAATTTAAGAGATGTCATTTTTACTGGCCGCCCGTTTCAACGTTACTAGTACGTATATTGCGCGGTTCCAAATGTTTGGAACCAGCGATCCCATTTCCTAGGCTCTCGGCCCGTTCATCGCGCAAATGACGTCAGCTGTGACGTAGTCACTTGCACTCCCTATAAGCTCTATTTCTGCAACACCACTTCTACTCAAAGCCTGAGCGCGAAAACGTCATACATTGTTACATCACCTACGGTAGGGTATTGTTAATCATATTTCTACCAATAATAAGCCCGAAATTGTCCCTACCGTAGGTGATGTAACAATGTATGATTTTTTCCGTGAGCAGGGCTTTCTCTTTAGGCGGTATTGATTTCTGCCGTGTTTCAGAACTCGAGGCGATCTCATTGGGCAGGTAAAAAACCTACCACAACGTCATCGAAAACGTCACAGTTTAGCTCGAGTTATGAAACCGCAACTTCTACCAACAAACACCTCCTAAGGCGCATTCGACATCGCGCAGAAAGTGCAGAGTTGCGACGTAGGCCTGTTTAGTCCGTGCAAAAAAAAATGACGTCATTTTTTCCGCAGATTTTTCACCCATGGCGAACGCAAATTCTGCATTGTCGAATTGACTGGAGTAAAAACAAAGGTTTTAAATGCCATAACTGCTCACGATTTTCAGTTGTCTCCTCCTACAATAATAATTCTTTCACACGTCGATCACGGAGTGATAAGTTTATCTTTTCGTTTACTTTGTATTTGAAGTATTTTATTATATTTTATAAACAATTTTTCGATCATGGTTTCAATTTCGTTTCGATCGTCTTTCAGTTAAGTATTTTCATTTTAGTTAGGTATTTTTGATTTATGCTTGTGGAAAATGATTCCTGATCCTTTTTCGTGTCTATTTGTACAGTTGTACGCAGAACAACTTTGAGGAATGGTTTTGAATTAATTATTCCTCGGGCCCAAAATCTTCAAAAACAAAGCAGCCAGACAGCTAATTACTCCACGGCTCACTCCTGCCCAGAACTCTCATGGGTCAATTTGCTTCACTTTTTGCCGCTGTTAACAACAGGATTCGGAGTCTATCTTTAATATACGTCATTGCTATAGATATACATGGTCATCGAGCTCCACTGTTAAAATGAAGTTTTTGGCTCCCAATAGGGCAGGAACTCTATTGAAAAGTGGCGCGGCATGTACAATACTCATTTCCAAAAAAGTTGGGACAGTGCAACATATAAGCAGAACTCCAACACATTTGTTTGGATTATTGTATTGCCGTTTATTTCAACGCATTACAATACATAAACGATAAATTAGGCATGGGATCACATATCTTATATGCTTAAAGAAAGATACAGGTGGTTTTCCTGTTTGGCACGTGCAACACACTCCCAAAAAGTTGGGACAGCACGGCGTTTACCACGGTGTGGCGTCACCTCTCCTCTTGATGACACACTGTAATCTTCTGGGCATCGATGACACCAATCTTTCTAACACCGTAACCGGAATTCTGTCCCATTCCTGTTGGATATAGGTTTTCAGCTGTTCAACTGTCCGGGGTCGTCGCTGTCGTAGTTTTCGTTTAATAATACGCCAAACAGATCCGGGCTGCAAGGGGGCCAATCCAACATACGAATTCGCTGCCAACGTAACCATGCAGAAGTTATGCGCGCTGCATGCGGTCTGGCGTTGTCTTGTTGAAATATACACTGACGTCGTCCAAACAGGCGCCTCTTAGATGGCACCATAGCTTGTTCCAGGATCTGTATATACGCTTCAGCATTGACGGTGCCATTGCAGATGTGCAAGTCTCCCATTCCATGGCCACTAATACAGCCCCAGACCATGACAGACGGTGGTTTCTGTACCGAACGCCTGTAGCACGCGGGAATATCCTTTTCGTCTTTGGTCCGGAGTGTACGGCGTCCATTATTTCCGTAAACAATCGTAAAGGTTGATTCATCGGACCACAATATGTTCTTCCAGCGTGCTTGGGACCAATTGATGTATGGCGACGTTGCTGTCGTTTGTTGATGTATGGCTTCCGTTGTGCACAGTATAACTTAAGTTTGCATTTGTGGATGCACCGGCGTACAGTATTCAACGATAATGGCTTCCCGAAGAAATCGCGGGCCCACGTGGCTATGTCCGTAATCGCAGTGACGTCGGAGGATCCGAAGAGCTCGAGCATTCAGAATAGGTTTTCTACCTTGGCCTTTCCGAACTGTGATCTCACCACTATCTCGGTAGCGCTTGATAATATTCTGTACTGTAGATGATGACAGGTTAAATCTTCTGGCTATTGCACGCTGAGAAACGTTGTTTGTGAATTCTTCAATGATTCGAACACGAAGATCTTCGCTAACTGGCTTGCCTCGACCCATCGTTCCGAATAAGTTACCTGAACGACGGATGGCAACTGTTATTTATACGGAATGTAGTACGACCTCATCATTCTAGATTATTCCCGAACAATTCGGAAGGTTCCACTACTAACGGCGCTTTCTACAACGTATGTCCCTACTATTTTGGAACGTCTTGCAACACCCCCATTTAAAATGAACGTCCCGGCCACGATACAAAATGTTTTGGTGCACACAGTATATTTATGTCATTTCATAAACGTATCTGCTATTTTGTATTCGCGAGAAAGTTTTATTACATCATCCCTTTTTGTTTTTTCTATATATTTTGCACTGTCCCAACTTTTTTGGAAATGAGTATTGTACAATCGGTCCAACAAGGTCAATAAACAATAGATAGAAACTATACTTTCATTTTCAGTTTCAATGAAAAACCTCTATCTCAGGTCACGGTCGGCCTTAGTACGATCTATGCGGCACCTGGCGGAAAGTGGCGGAAGCTCGATGACCATGTATATCTATAGACCGTGATTTCTACCAATAACAAGCCCTAAATTTGCCCTACTGCACACATTTAGCATTGGTTGCATACAAAAAACGGTTCAAATTGCAAGGCAATATATCCAGAAGAAAGTTGTACAGGTGGCTCCCATGCCCCTCCTTGAGAAGAATGGTTCCGACCAGATTTGCATGAAATCGTCAGTTTGACATCTGCAATGTACTGGAACAGTTGACTGTAGGTGTGGTGCAATAACTCAAACGGAGTTTGACAGAGGTTGGATTGTGGGACTTCGAGAGGCTGTATGGTCTCATCGGCGTATCGAGGCGCAGATCGGTCGTAATGTTTCTGTGGTGGCTCGATGTCAGCAGTGGTTTACGGAAGGAACGCACTCACGTAGACGTGGTTCTGGACTCCCACGTAGTACTGACCCACGCCAAGACCGTCGAATCGTACGAGAAGCTTTGAGCAACCGTGCGGCATCCACAGCAAAGATAAGGGCCAGAGTGGCACCAGCTTTTTCAAGACGGACCATTGGTAACCGTTTGCTAGCTGTAAGACTGCGGGCACTTCCGCCAGACTCCCACTTCTGCAAGAACACCATACTGCGCGGTTGCAGTGGTGCCGCGAAAGAGCCCACTGGAGAGCCGAATGGAGATCTGTGGTCTTTAGTGACGACAGAAGATTCTGCCTATACACTAGCAATGAACGTATACGTGTGCGGCGAAGAGCAACAGATCGCCATCCGATCTTCGACATGCATCCGTCTACGGCAGACAGGCCCAACCCCTTAGTTGCAACTGCCGATCACGCTTAGTGTTTGGTGGATGTTATAACCAATTTCCAACAGTCTCACATGTTCTTCTGATGTTGCAACAAGAGCATTTCCTAGATGAGCCAAATCTATCGTGGATTCCCTTTCCTGTCGAAATTTCTTGCACGAAACGAGCCTTATGACACGGAGCATTATCCTGCTGGAAGTATCCTTCCGATGGGGGAAACACAGTAGCCATGAAGGAATGAACGTGGTCGGCAACAATGTTCAGGTAGCCCTTAGCCGAGTACACAGCATAAGTTCAAAGAGATGGGGAGTGTTTAAGGAGTCAAAATGTTCAGGCTGTTTATTTCAACAAAGCCCTTCCAAATCTATACATGTACGTACCGAGGTAATAAAAGGAGAGAGTATTAGCAATAAGTGAGTTCATTTTTTAAAAGGTTGGATAGGGATATTCCAATTGTCATATTTTTCTCCTAATTCGCATGTTGTCTCTCCTCGTGTCTGCGTTGCTTTTGTTGAGCGCGTGCTTATCTATTTTCATCCTTTCATCTACACTTTTTAACCCCCTAATTTTTTAATCAAAATATTGATTTTCTCGAACGTACTATTTAGAAAATGTAAAAAAGCTCTATCTTCTTTCGTTCTCATCATTTTCGATCGAATGTGTATGGAACATTGAACAACATTCGGTACGTCATGTTCAGAAGAATCTACCCCAAGAGGATAACCAGCATCTTTAAAACTGCATGGATGCAAGAGTCGAGGCGTGCATTCAAGCTCCCGGCGGTTACACGACATTCTAATGTGGTCTATTACGGCATGAGAGCCACCCTGTACAACGTTCTTCTGGACGTATTAACTTGCAATTTGAATCAATTCTTGTAAGCCACCAATGCCGTGTGTGTGCAAAATTTCAAATAAAAAATAAAATTTTACAAAAATGCTATCCTTCTAGGTGGTGCATTTCTTTTGCCAGCAGTGTATTTTACTTACAGAGCCGAGTCACATTATTATGACCACCAGCAAATTATCCCGAATAACTGCCTTTAGCGCCACGGACAGCAGCTAGACGGCGTGGGAGTAAGACAATAAGATTCTGGTAGGTTTCTATTGGCAGCTATTGCCATGCAGACTGTAAAGCATCCGATAGCTGCTGAAGGGTACGCGGTGGTTGTTCCATAGCACGCACATGACGATCGGAGCTATCCCACAGGTTCTCGATTGGGTTGAGGAATTAGGGGTAGTAATTGGAACTCTTGGTCGTGTTCCTCTAACCACCCCCGAACAATTGCAGCCGTATGACACGTCGCATTCAATTGCTGGAACGTGCCATCCCCCTCTGGGAAGACGGTCACCATAGATGGGTGTACTTGATCTGTAATTATGGATAAATAACCGAATCGGTTGAGAGTGGCATCTACAGGTATTAGTGGGTCCAAACAATGCCATGAGAACACTCTCCACACCATAACGCTGCCGCCACCAGCCTGGATTCGTCCAACAATGGTTGCAGGATGCTTGTTCTCGGAGGTTTCTCGCCTCACCCGCCAACGACCGTCACTTCTGTAGAGCAGAAATCGTGACTCATCGGAGAAGGCAACCTTTTTCCAGTCAGAAGTGGTCCAGTTTCTGTACTGTTGGGCAAATTGAAGCCGTTTTTGGCGATGAACCTTCGTCAGCCTGTGTGCGATGACCATCCGTCTGGTAGCACCCTCGTTGGTTTGAGCGATAAGGTAGTCAAAGGTTTGAGTCACCACTGTAGCTCTTCGGTTGGCCTTCACACACCTTCGCAGCCGACGTTCACCTCTCTCATCAATAATGGCACGTGGTGCTCCACAGTTCCCATACCGTTTATTCTGAATGGTCCCATTTTCCCAGTTATGGTACACTTTAGTTACAGCAGCACGGGAACTGTTCACAAACCGTGCGGTTTCCGAAATACTGCCACCCTTGGCCCGAAAGCCGATTATCATCCCCTTTTCCATATCTCATAAATCACGTTTCTTACCAATTGCAGCAATGAGTGCTATGTTTTTAACATAGTGGGAACCTATCTTATATAGTCGCCTAACCAATTCCCTTTACGTGACATAGTTCCTCGGCTGAGCAACCCCGAAGACGAGACAAACGTAGGGGCTGGTCATAATAATGTGACTCGACCCTGTATTATACTTGTATATTAATTTTTGTTAATTCAATACTTATAATTTTAGAGTTCGAGATATACCAATCTAATTGATCTCAAAATAAAGACTATAATCGTAAAATAATTTCATTATTTGCTTCATAATAAACAATCACAATAAACAATGATAATAAAAAATAGAAATTAGCATTCCCATTAAATTTTTATTTATAAAATCACGTTTTATTTAAGAGTAGTCAAAGCGACGAGGGTTTGTGTCAGCAGAGTGTATTACGTGTTCGGAGAGAGAGAATTGAACTTGTAATTAAAACAAACTTTATTATTAACAATAATTAAAGTTGAACATTCGTAAATGATGAACGTAACGGAATAATTTTTAAAGTTCGTAACAAATTCAATCGATACTTGATTCTCCTTTAACCCTGAAACGTAGTCCTGGAACGGTGAAGTACACGAACGAGCTTCGAAGTAACGTCGATAAACTAGTAGTTTAGTTGAATCTCACAGTTCTGACTCCACGCGGTTATAGTCAAGGAGAAAACGGCAACCTAGATAGTAAGTCAACTTGCCAGGGGACTTCAACCCGGGAAATAAAAAAAAAAAAAAATCGGGTCTTTGATCAGCACAATAAATTGAGAGCTTTACTTCTAGGCGAATTATCTCGTTTGTGCAATAGTCTTCAGTTGGCGGTGGAGAGCGGGCGCAATGCTTTATCATTGTTGTTTCCCGTTTGGAGTGGCGATTCGTCTTGGTACTTTTTTCTCGCCTAATAGTAGCGATGTTTTCCTTTAAAAAGAGTTCCAGCAAATAGAATGGGTGATATTTCAAAACAATTCTCACCACGTTGTGAAGCCTCCGTTTTGTCGTCCCAATCCTTTCTCCCATTTGAGAACGGCAGCCGAACATCTTGTCGTGGCGACGAGCCAGCTTTTCTTCCTAACCCATGGACACAAGCTCCTTCTTTTAATCCTTCCAGGTTCTTCTAATCGTTCTCTCTCTCTCTCTCTCTCTCTCTCTCTCTCTCTCTCTCGTTTCTTTGCTCTCGCCTTTTTACCTGCTTCGGAGGCTGCTTTGCTAATTATGCCATTTTCCCCTCCAATCGCCGATACGTATTTCTTGTCGCTCTTTGGGTCGAGCGACTTTGCTTTGCAGGGAAACTCCGAAGCAGGCGTTGATGAGACAATACAAGTTGACTAGTAGATGCCATGCCATTCGAGTTAGTTATAAGAGAATTTCTTGACATGACAGCTTGTAGAAAGTGCTGTTCAGGCAGTCTTTGTAATCCAGGGTTAAGGAAAATCAACATTTGCTCTTCAATAGTTAACGATGCATCCTCCACATCTAAAAAAACCGCTTTGGCATTTAAATGATTAAGTTTTGCAAAAAAAGAGAATCCAAAGAATACCAAGCATCGTCGATAGCTTTCTTTAAGTTGCTGATGGACGACAAGGACAGACAATTAGGTGCTCATATCGGTGTAGCAAGCTCTATCAGACCGGAAATGTGGCGATCCGTGGTAACGAAACGTGAGCTAAGAAACAAAGCCAAGCTCTCTGTTATCAAATGTGTTCCCTATTCTCACCTGAAATTAGCGTCCTTTTTCAAAGACTTTCCTGGCCAGAACCCCTCACGTTCGCGATGGTGTTCAAATCGGAGCTTCTTGCTGGCCATTTCATAACACGAACAGATTTGTTCTGGAACCATTGTTTTGTGCCTTTGAGTTATGAATAGCCGCGTTGTCATTTTGAAAAATCCAACTTTCGTTACAAGGTTCTTCCAGTTAGCAAAAGTTCTTCCAGACCATTATAAAGACTAAAGTTGGGTTTCAACCTCTCATTGATAAAGACTAAAGTGCTAGAGCCATTGTAGCTAAAGAATTTTCTGAGATCATGCCAATAGCTTGCCAGTTCACAGCAGGCCATCGAAATTCAACCTTTTCTCTGAGAAAGTACCCAATGCTTTAATCTTCTAATCTAGGTGATCTCGAGCCCATGTTAACTAACAAGGGAAGTATTTTTTTTGTTTTTCACTAACAAAAGAAGTACACGAAGTTGTTCGACGCACTTTTTTTTGCGCGCCAGCATATCTTGGAAGCGATGGCGTTGCGCGAAGGCGGTAGTGCTCCGGAAGTGAAAAGTTCAAAAAACATAATCGGGCATAATCGTTAGCGGCGTCCGCCAAAGAATTGCAGTTATGAAGCACAAAACCTGAATTTTGCTGTACAATTATCCGTCTCGAAATAATTTATGAGGTAAGTATCCATGAATACTATCTTTATTTAAAATTATAAAGCACCGCGATACATACCCCCTCACCAACGCAACGTATAACTTCGACGTTTCACATGACGGAAAATTTACGAAGATTACCGAAATAATTAATAAAATGAAATAATCAATTAAGGAAATGGTTACTAATTCTATACACATTTTTTACTGGAAGGCAATTAGCTAATTTTAATAATCTGTTTTTAAAAACCAAGCTTGTTTAGAAACTTGAGAATCCACTCAGTTTTCGTTTGCTGCTACTTCCATTGCTTTCAAGTGAAGTGGATTCGTGCTTATTGCTGAGTAGTGAAAGAAAGAAGTTCCGTCAAGCGCATTAACACACACACACACACACACACACACACACACACCCACACACCGCTTAACTATGGCTTCTGCAATGGAGTCTTTGTATAGCTATGTGTGCTCAAGTTTGTTGGTTTTCGCGGTTTAATTTGAAAGAAAGAAAATTTCGCATTTTCTTATTTTGCAAACATCAATAGTAGCTTCAGATTAGTAACATATTTCAATTTGGTGGAAATCCGAAGTACATGTTCGTGTAATTCCCTTGTAAGTGGTGCTGACGGAGAAGAGACCGTTGCAGAGGACTTAAATGACTGTCATACAATGGTAGAACTGCATGGGAGATTTAATTCTCGATGAATTTATCTGATTGAAGTCTGTAGAACACCTCAGTGATCTCGAGCAGAGAGAACAGGATTTGGTTCAGTTTGTTTTTTTTAGTTTTGTGTGGCAATTTTTGTTTGCCAAGCTGCAGATTTGGAGCTGTTTAAATGCGTAGCAATAAATCCGATTGACTTGATTGATTTAAACTGGCTAGCAAGAGCGTCAATCTTTTTTTTCATAATCACTTAAATTTGTACTTTCTAGATTATGCAAATTCTGTCATAGTAAAGTATGAATAAAGTTAAGAGAAACATTACAGGAAATAGAGGAACAGCAATAATATTCTCCAGCATTGGAGATTATGGGCTTGTTCTTAATAATGTGAAATCGTACATTTTGTAATTTTATTTCTATTATAAGGATTTTGAGTTTCATAGTTATTTTGTATGTTAAAGAATGCATAGGGTCATTCTCAAGGAGAATACTATAAATTTTAGGAATAAATTCTTGGTAATATGAAAAAAATATCATAAAAATTTGAAACAAAGTATGCTGTGAAACAAAATATTATATTTTCACAAAAAAGTCTGCTGTGAAACAAAACATTATATTTTCAAAACAAAAATTATTAACAATTTTTAAACTACAGCTGTTAAAAAATAAGATCAGGCTGAAACCAGCTTAAAATAGAATGAACCATTCCATCTCATTTGAATTCCAAAAGAAATTTGGAATTCGGTGAATAAATTATCCGAGGATGAAATGAGAATATTATTCCAAATTTACTTTCACCAACAGGCTGTAGAATCAGAAAGGTTCATTGCCGGACTCCTTGGACGATCACCGAAATTCACAATATATTAACTAACTAGGGAACCATACGATCCTGTACCTCAGTTTCACACCAAATTGAAATATGTTACTCATCTTAAGCTGCTATTGATGGCTGTCTATTTTTTCTCGCAGTTTCTTATTTTGCAAGCTTCAATAGCAGATTAACATATTTCAATTTTGTGTGAAACTGTGAGGTACAGGTTCAAGTGGTTTCCAAGTAAGAATTTCAAAAGCGAAATGGACTGTCAACAGTTCATTCTCAATGTGATGAACCCCGGGTCAAACATCTGGCTGCAAACAATGGAAGGCCCACACGTGAAAGTTCTCTGCTTTTGAACAGCAAAGCAAGCCTTTTGCTGTTTGGAAAGCCCTTACTAGAGACCCAACCATTAAATGCACAAAAATTAGAGCAAAACCAAGTTTAAGGGACAACCACCAAAAAGACAAGGCTACAGGGGGCCAAGGAAAAAATATTCTGGACATCTGAATGACTGTCTGAAAACCCAATTTAATCTGATGGGCCAGATGGCTACAACAGTTATTGGCATCACCTACGAAGGGAACCTAAAGAACGATGGTGGTTCATTAATGATTTGGGCAGGCTTTGCGTACAAAAAGGGGAGGCAACCTTTAATCCACCGGATACGTATTTCAGCTACCAAGTAGCAATCTTCAGCGATGACAGACAAAAGTCAACTAAAGAAAATAAAGCCGAAAACCGAACAGTGAAGTGAAAAGGACATGAGCAGTCCGGGAGCCGGGCTTCCATAACACACTCGCCCAAAGAGTAACCAGGGTAATTACGCTGAGTTAGAGGAGGAAGCCTGATATATTTAGTCATCCTGAGGATAGTGTCCTTACCTAGTAGGATTACTAGGTAATTACACTGTCCTTACTTTTAGGACTAGGATTGTAGATTGACGTGGTGATAACCCCGGACATCGGCGCGGTAGGAGATCCAGTAGTCAGGGAAGACGTTCTTGTTGATATCATCGAAGTTGACTTCTAGTACATGTCGGGGTCTACGAAACCTTACGGGATCCCTAAAAGCTAGAGTGATTCAATATACTGGCTGTAAAGAATTATCATGATTCTCGATTTTGAGAAGCAACTTCTTGAGGAGTATCTGGACGTAACTTCCAATGTGGGCCATACCGAGGTCATCATGAATGAAGTAGTTGTTTGCAACTCTTTTGTCGAGTTGAGCAATGGCCCTGAGAGTTATATTTTGGAAGGTCTTCAGTTCATTCTACCTCGACTTGCACACAGAAGTCCAGGCAGGCATTCCGTGAAGCAAGATGGAGCAGATCACGACCTTGTACAGCAAGAGCTTGTTATCTAATCCAAGCGCACTGTTTCCCCCAGAAGCACGATCAGGTTGAACTTCGCCCTTTTTGCTTGTTGAGTGTGTATTGAACGTGCTTATTCCTGTCTCATCTAGAATCAATCTTCTAGCCAAGGTACTTGTAGTTCTTAACCCATATAGGACGAAGTGCCCTGAGGGAAAATAAAGCCTCAGTGCTAGAGATTATATAGACAAAGTGGGGAGAGGGGCAGTTGGCAAGAATATCTCCCATTGTCTAAGCAGAAGGGAAATTAACGACTATTGGACATGTTTAAACAATGAGCCAATAAAATAAGAGGAGATATCTTGTCATTAGGGGGAAGGGAAGTAAACTAAAACAAAAGGTTAAAAAAAAGAAAATTCAATAGAGTCCGGTTATAGGAGTCGCATCGTAAACAGAGGACTCCTCTTAAATGCGGAGTGTAAAATTAATTCAAGGTACAGTAAACTAAACTATAATGAACAAACGATAAAAAGTAGGTGACAAAAATAGCTTAGCCAGGCTCTACGGAATATTTTTTTTGTATAGCTTACTTCCCTTCCCCCTATTGACAATATATCTCCTCTTATTTTATTGGCCCATTGTTTAAACATGTCCAATAGTCATTAATTTCCCTTCCGCTTAACCAGTGGGAGATATTTTTGGCAATTGCCCCTCCCTCCACCTTGTCTGTATATTCTCTAGCACTAAGGCTTTATTTTCTTTAGTCGACTTTCGTGAAGATGGCTACTTAGTAGCCGAAATACGTATCCGATATTTCAAATCTCCTTGTAGATTAGAGGTTTCCTCCCGTTTTGGTTGTTCCATTCCACAGTTTTTGCTTAATTATTGTTGCGTATAATGGTAAGACAAACCTGTATATTATGGAATGCTGAATGAACTCTAAAGTACCAGGGTAAGTCAGTAAGTTACAAATGGATATAGGAATGAAACAAATAAGAGCACTGACTTAAAAACTACTTTTATTTCTCCACAAAATCTCCATGTAAAATGAGGCACTTGTCCCATCGTTTCACAAACCCCTCAAAACCAGCAGCATAAAATTCTTTGAGCTGCTGTCTGAACAAGACGGTGAATTCCCTTTGTACAGCTCTTACCAAACAAATGGAAGTCGCTTGGAGTAAGGTAAGGGTTATACAGAGGATGCTCGAAAACTTCCCAGTTGAACTTTCGCGGCATCTCAGTTGTCTTGTTTGTAATATGAGGACGCGCGTTATCATGCGATAACAACACACCTTTAATAAGCAAGTTTTAGTCGCTTCCGTCGAAAGACATTACATGAGGATGTTACTGTAGGAGTCGACATTTACAGTTTACTCACGCTGCCGGAAGATGGTAAGCAACTGCCGTAGAAGACTGTGAGCAACACTTTCGCGGCGATGAAGCTGTACAAAGGAACTTGACCACCTGGTTCAGACGGCAGCCCAAAGAATTTTATGCTGCTGGTTTTGAGGGGCTTGTGAAACGATGGGACAAGTGCCTCATTCTGCAGAAAAGTAAAAGTTGTTTTCAAGTCAATATTTTTAATTGTTTCATTTCTATATCCATTTGTAACTTACTTAATGACTTCCCTTCGTATTTCAGGAACTTTTTTACGGGAAACATTCAAGTTGGTCCACTGATTGCATTACCAAACTGGAAATTGCAATAAGATAACGCTTCCCGTCACATTTCTCGTGTTACGTTAAAATAGTTTGAAGATGAGAAAATAAGTGTTATAAACTGGCCTTTGCACAGTCCGTACCTCCATTGAGAATTTCTGGAGCATTCTGGTAAAAATGGTTTACTCAAATAATCTAAAGCTTTCAAATCTACATGAACTTTCTGTTGCACTTTTTCGTGCCTGGATTAAAACCTCAAGATTTGTTAAAAACTTTGGTTAATTCAATGCATCAGCGAGTGTTTGAGGTGATTCAGAACTGAGGTTATTCTACTAACTATTAAATTTTTTTGTAAAAGGTTGTAAAAAAAATCTATTTGGTCTTATACTTTCTGAACAGGCGAAATTTGAAAATTATTTTGAAAATAAAATATTTTGTTTCACAGCAGAATTTGTTTCAAGACATATATTTAATGTGTGTACACTCACATACCAAAAGTCATGGGATAGCAGTGGGCTATTTTTCAAGTGGCAGTAGCGTCATGTGCAAACAGTATAATATGCAAATTAGTGTCAGTAGGTTAGTTACACTGTCATGAGTTAAGGGGTGAGGTGTTCAGTGTGACAATGGCTACACGACGAGAGTTAAACATCCCACGTTCCACATTTCAAGAGTCTACCGAGAGTACCGATTTAACGGGATTGCCTCCCACCATGGACAACGCAATGGTCGATCACACCTTCTCAATGAACGGGACCAACGGCGTCTGAGTAGGATGGCCACCGTTAACAGGCAACTGATGCTACGCCAGATGACATCAGATTTTAACCGGGGTGATACTAGAGCTGTACCGATGCGAACTGTGCAACGAAATCTGGTGTCCATGGGATATGGAAGCAGAAGACCCACGAGGGTGCGCTTGCTAACAATAAGACATCGCCAACAACGTCTCTCCTGGGCCCATGAACACATCGACTGGACACTTGACAACTGGAAAAGTGTGACCTGGTCTGATTCTAAGATTCCAGCAGGTACGTGCTGATGGTAGGGCTCTGAGTGTGGCGCAGACCTCATGAAGGCCATGGACCCAAGTTGTCATGCATGCACTGTGCAAGCCGGTGGTGGCTCCGTAATGGGCAATTGTGGGATGCTCTCCAGTCGGAATGGTCGGCAATATCTTCAGATGTCTTCCACCGACTTGTGGAATCAATGCCACGTCGCACCGTGGTACTTCGCCGGGTTAGAGGAGGTCCCAGACGTTATTAGATGATATTCCATGACTTTTGGCTTGTGAGTGTATAGTTGAATTAGGAATATTCTCATTCCCACTTTAAATATCCACATTTTAAGGGTGGTCTTATAATTTCTTAACAGAGTGTAAAGAACACTGAGATCTGCGCCATCGGCCAAGAACGAGCTAATTACCAGTCAACGACTTTGCAACTATCACAAACAAGAAAGAAATGCCAGAAACGTCGTTCGAGAAGAAAGATGGTGTATAATTATTGTTAGTGAAGTCCAGTGCCAGAAACTGACGTGAAAACTACAGCAACATTGACTAAGTAAAGATTTAACTGATAAAATAGAAATTACAGCGCCGAGCCTATTCATAGATTTTGCTGGACGTAGGGTATTAACTGGCTTTGAATTAAGTCAGAGACATTGCGAATTGTGTGTAATTGTGTGCGCCGAAGCTTAATTATATATGAACAAGACTTATAATTATTCGAATCTTAAGAATTAAAATCATCACAATATCCTATTCTAAATAGTTGTTTTATAGTTCTAAATTTGTAAATAAAAGTATATTACATTGATAAGATTGTAGTTGCCTTTCACTGCTTGCTCATCTAATTACATTAAGGTTAAGTAATATCTCATTTTTGGTGCGGTTGCCGAGGAATAATAATAAAGATAGGATACGATGGATAGACACTGAATCACCTTGTTCCCGTGTCTGTTTTGAGCACAGTAATTCTACGTTTGCACTAGCACATTGGATCTAGATCGGCAGCTAGAACTAGATTCGAATTTTGAAGTGCGAACGCTAACGATCTGGATTCGAACTAAATCGACTCTCCAAACTCGATTCACTGAATCCTGTTCGGAGAACTCGATCGATGCTGCCAATCTAGATTCGTTCCTTCCCAGAATCCCTTGCACGATTAAGCTTTCACAAAATGGCGTCCAAACAATCAATCGACTCGTGGTCCGAATTAAAAAACAAAATTTTATTCGGCCTATGGCTTGAAAACTAGGATGGATTGAGACGACAAAAAAGAAATTCGTCCATATACAATCCCTTGCACCTGTTGACTATAATGAACAATTGGAGTTGTAAAGCTGGGTGGAGATTAATGTACGAGTTCCCTAACTCGATAGCAGCGCTGAAGTACGAACAGTCTGTGGATCTGAATCCAATTTCTCAATGAATCTAGTTTGTATCTGGATCGACTCGCTGCAGTGCGAATTAGGTATAACAAGCGACATACATCAATGTCAGATTTAGTGCGTATGATGTGTCACTATGCAAAGATCAAGCGACACATGTCGTCATCTAGCGCCGTGACCAAACAACGTATTGTCACATTGTCTGTAACCAGTTAAAATCCTAGTATTGAGACAAATTATATCCACGTAATATAGATTGATCAGCCAAAACTTTATGATCATCACTACTTAGTGGGAATGCACTCGTGGGAATGACTGAGATGACACGTGACAAGGTGCCAGTGACTACCTTGCAGTGCTAGTGGTATTTAAGCACTGCCAGGCAAAATGAAGCATCATTTTGTCGACTACATGCGTGTAACGGGGAAAACTGCTGATTTAAGCGATTTTGATAAAGGCCGAATTGTGATAGCCCGTAGGCTGGGGACGAATATCTCCGAAACGTCACGTCTCGTCAGGTGTTAGCGAGCTGCCGTGACCTACAAAAAGCTGAAGGACGGTGAAACCGGTAGTAGACGCGCCGAGACGTTGGACGCCCGCGCCTAATTAAAGAATGCGGTCGTTGGAGACTTTCCCACTTGGAGAAGGCAAATAGGCGATTGCCGATGGTTGTCAGTTGCTACGGGACTCTGCAGCAGACGCCACTCGTGTATACCGAATTTAACCAACACCTCCTAGAGAGAAAGCCTCACAACTGAAAAGTCATACATTATTACATCATAAGTCGACCAAATTTAGGGCTTACTATTGGTAGAAATACGATCAACAATGGTCGAATTATGATGTAACAATATGTGACGTTTCAGTTGTGAGGCTTTCTTTCTAGGTGTTGGTTTAACCCAGCATCATCGACGTTTACAACTGAGCCCGTGAATTGGACCTTTTAACAATGGAGAAGAGTGGCACGGACCGATGAATCGCGATTTCTTTTGCATGACGTCGATGGCCATGTCAGAGTACGCAGTCTTCCTGGTGAACAGTTGATTGACACATGTACCTTGGAATGTAAACCAGCCGTGGTGAAGTATTATGGTTTGGGAGACGTTCTCATGGGCGTCCCTGGGACCGGTGGTCGTTGAACACCATGCAAGCTGTGAAGTATGTGAACATACTTGCTGACCAGTTACACCCTTTCATGGCTTCTGCTTTCCTCAATGGAGATGGGAGTATCCCGGCAGGACAACGCTTTTTGCTACAAAGGCCAGAATTGTCCTAAAGTGATTTGAGGAACATTCTGATGAATTCTAATTGATGTCCTGACTCCTAACTCGCTGGATATTAATTCTATTGAGGACATCTGGGATAATGATCTATGGAATTGCGTGACCTCCGCTGCAAATCTGGTACAATCTTGCTCCGGACACTTTCCAAGGATTTGTAGAATCCATACCACAATGGGTTGCAGCTGTTTTGCATGCTAAAAGTGAAGCAACGCTGTATTAGGAAGGTTGTCAACGTTTTGGCTGATCAGTGTATACGCTTGCCCTTTTTGCGCATTATTACACGCTGATGAAGGCAACATAGCCGCTGAAACGTACATACTATTCAGTATAAACATTTTTGTGCAAAATTTCTCCATCTTTTGCAATCTCTTTACAAAGTTTAATTTTTTTCTTTAGTCTTTTTCCTTTTTAAAATTTCAAAATATTTAACTAGTATTTATAAAACAAGTCTATTTCTTATCAAGTCTATTTGACTAGTATCAATCATCAAGTCTATCTCTTATACAGAGAGTTTCTTAACGAAGTTGACAAATCCGGATGGTTATTTCAAACAAATTTCTTATGAGGCATGGTTCGACATGGCTTCATTCAGGAGATAATGGAATTTTGTTGTGCTAATCCCCATAATATAGTATGCCACAAAAGTTTAGCCTCGCATTTTTGTGAATAATTCTCAAACGAAAGAGTGATTTTTTTTTTATATATCACTAATAACAATAAATGAAAAGCCCTAACTATTACTAGAGAATTTATAATTTTTTATAAAGGAGAAAACTAAAAATTATTTGTAAATGGGACAAAAGTTTAGCCTCGCCTTATGAAAATTAATATTTAATGCTTAATGCTACTATTTGATGTCAAAACATAACGTAGTGTTTCACCAACACCACCTTTACTCAAAGCCTGAGAGCGAAAACGTCATACATTGTTACATCACTTACGGCAGGGTATTGATAATCCTATTTCTACCAAAAATAAGCCCGAAATTGTCCCTACCGTAGGTGATGTAACAATGTGATATTTCCATGAGCAGGTTTTCTCTTTAGGCGGTACTGGTTTCACAACTATATGGTCAAACTTTTAGGGGAGATAGTATGGATGATTCTAAGCCAAAAAGTTCATATGAACATGGGTCCGAATTCAAACGCTTACTGAGATTTGAACAAAAATAAAATCTTGTAAACATTCCAAGGAGGACCTTTACAGGGCCGTAGCCAGGACTTATCTTGGGGGGGGGGGGGGGGGGGG
>JAHWFO010100943.1:183205-194077 GCA_023313115.1 Rhysida immarginata | reverse complement strand
AAAAAGAAATTAATCCCCCCCCCCCCGAGTAGGGGAAGGCAAGTGTGAGATTCTGCGGTCATCTATTTTTACCCCTTTATCTGCACTTTTTACCTCTCCCCAAGTTTTTTAATCAAAAAAATTGATTTTCTCGAACGTAATATGTATGAAATGTAAAAAAAATCGGACCAAGTGAATGCCATCCCCGCAAATCCGACCCCCCTGGAACAATTGGGCCTAAACTTCATAGTACTGTAGACCTTGCATAGAGGAATCTGGATAACGAATTTCACGCCTATACGTACCTAAATAACACACAGATATGTTGCCCTCCTTGAATCCCACCCCCGTAATTCCGACCCCATTGTACCAATCAAAACCAAACTAAATAGTGCAGATGGGCATGCCCATAGTAAGCTACATTCCGAATTTCAACCTTCTATCCCAAAAAATGTAGAAATTATGAAGAGGACGGACTAACTTTATAAAACTTAATAAGCACTTCTTCTTCTTCTGAAGTAGCCATTCTTCCGCTACTTAATAAGCACTTAAGCAATCGTGCATCGACAAAGCGATTTCATGTGCGCGCCGATGTCAGTAATGCTTAAAAGATGGAACAGAAAGTAACAATGTATTCCTTCTTGACAAATCGATTGTTATGACATGCCATTATCTTTGTATTCTTTACACTCTTTTCAGAATTTGACTTGAAAGGGTCCACGAAAAATTCTGAAAAGTTGATACGGCCGAGCTAAGACTTTGATGGTCATATTTCTGAAAACAGAATGCTAAAGCTCCTAATATAAATGCCGCCACCAAGATCATGTTAATAACTCAGGTTCTATAAAGGTCAAAGGTCAAATTTGACGTGAGCATCAGATTGCGCATCCTCATTTTTCTTATAGCACGATATCAACAGATTGTTGATAATTTTAATATATTTGTAGATATTTGGGTGGATCGCTTCAAAGTAAACTGTGAATCGCTGATAAACAGTTTCTTTTTATAGAAATTGACTGACGCAATTTTCTATAAATTATAATCTGACGTACAGTCGGGTGCAAAAAGGTTTTTACCTGCTCCGTAGGGACTGAGCTTAGCGGATGTTGATCGGTTGCATAATCAGGTACTTGTACTAGGAGTCATGGCAGATTAGAAATAGGGTAGCAGGTATACGCCTGGGATGTGCTCGTCACGGGCTCTCTCCTGACAATAATAAGCGATAGCGGCTGCCTCGAATGGCAGAGTTCGAATCAGATATGGATAGACATTTTATTTTTTGTTCATTATCGCGTTTTTGACGTCGTTTAAGTTTTAAACGGTGTATGTAAAGAACATCATAAACAGAATAAATTTTTTTCACCCAAGTGTGCAATTTGATCTGTTTATTTGAGGGTTTAAAAAAACTTTTCATGTTAATTGTCATGGCATGCTTTTCTCTATATTTTAGTTTTTAATAAAATATACTACACTAATTCATACCACCGTTACTTTTACAAAAATCCTCTTTTGTTCAAATCATTTAATATTCTCTACTATTAAAATATACAATCCTATATATTAAAACGCAAAGCATTTTTTGTAAGAGCAAAATTGGCACTTCTGCGCATGGGCATCTGAAGCCAACAAAGAAAGTTATGACAATCCATCAGAAGCCAGGGATTGTTGTAATGAGACAATATTCAATCATTGTTTTGAATTAAATAAACTGAAGATTTGCAGAAAGAAAATCCTGCCTTGATCATTTTATGACGTAGCTACTGAAATATGCATATATGTATCATGCATATAAATAAACTAGCAATATTACCCGGCTTCGTCCGGGTGGAAAAGATGCGTTGAGTAATTTTTTAACTATTGTTTGTTATGTTATAAATTGAACTATGATTAACAAAGTATGAACGAAATGCAAGAAAATGAAAAACAGTCTAGAAAGCCTTCTCCAAACCTTTCATAATCATTTTAAACCAAAAATGATTTATGAACAATGAACTGGGAACAAAAGAAAATTAAATTATCTGTACAAAAGTAAATAATGAAAAAAATGAATCAGCTACACAGGCAAGCTGGGCATGGCTTGTCAAGTAGTTGTGTCTTAAGTCCATTTCGGTAAACACCGTTGTACGTCTTCCCCTGTGGCGCAAACACACAGCTGGACAAGCGGGAGTGTGAGGAGTTTGCTCGAAAACAACAAGGTTGCCACCTAGCGACAAATGCGCGAAAAAACTTGCGGGAATCAAGTGTAATCATTAATACGTATTGAAATGAAATTCGACTTGGTTTTGGGAAAATAAAAGAAAATGATTCCTTTATACTGAGTAATTTGAGTAAAGGAAAGGATTTATATTTGAAAATGTATTTGATTTTCGCGAAAGATAAGAAGGATTTAAAATATTAGCTTCTATTAACGTAAAACTAATGTTAATCAATGTTAGCTCTTTTTCGCTTCTTATATCAACTGTTACCTATTCAAAAAAACGTTTAATCTGATGATGAGAAATTTTCTCGAATACGTTAATTTATTCCTGTTCTTTATTTTCCCATTCTGTGTAAACTTTTTTCTTTAATTTACTTCTATCATTTGGATCACCTTCTTCAAGATTTATTAATTGTATTTTGTTACCATAATTTTTGATCATCTTCGACCTTTTTCAAGTTTTATTATATTACTATTATCACCATCTTCTGCCATAATCTTCAAAAGACTGCATCGTTTTCATCAAGTTTATTTCCTTCTATCCACAAGACGGTTTTTCAAGATTGGTGACTTTATGTTTATTTTTAATATATATTAATTAGGATAAATAACACTCCTTTAATTAAAGGAAGACAAATAAATTAAAATAAATAATAGAAAACAATGAAAAAGTCACCCAATTGATAAAGCAAAAGATGAAGGATGAAACATAAATGAAATACAAGACTTGTGGAGAAACTCGGATGAAATACAGAAGAAACACAGAAGAAACGAAGATCTGGTGAAGAAATGTTACACCAACACAGGGAGGCACACAGTTACAGATGAAGGTCTATGATGGAAGTTCGATGATTCGTAACACGTAGATGACTAACTTGAATAACGTTTTCGGGATTTTTTCCCATTTTTTCCAATCACAACTCCTATGTTTATAATATAATTATATTTATTTATTTATTTTTTATATATGTTAGCTTACGTTTTTTCACATTAAAAGGAGAATATCAAGATTTTAATTTAATGTTACTCAACCATCAAATGAAATAGAAACAAAGGTTAAACAAAAGCAATTATAAGAGTTTATTTAGAAAAGGATTAAAAAAATTTTATATTAAAAATTAAATCAAAATTCTCTTAAAGATCTCAATAGCTAGAAATTATTTTTCTGGTATTTGTCAATTTAAAATTGGAAATTTTAGGTAAACTCATCTGTGCAGTATCCACTTCATTAATAAAGAAAGAGGATTAATTTTCCCCTTTAATGGAAAAAATTCATCAAAAAGAAAGTACAGAGAGGAAGGAAGTTTATTATCGGATATTTTAACTTACAAGTAAATGAAAAATAAGATTCTAATTCAGTTATCTAAAAATAAAGAGAACACACTAGAGGAAGTCTCACTGCTGAAGAAATTTTTTTTAGATGTTGTCAAAGACATAAAACGTGTATTTTCTAGAACCCCCCTATTAGATGTAAAAATCCACGGTTTTTTTTGTTTTTTTTTTACAGATTAAATTTAAAAAATGATTATTAGAAGCTCTTTTTAAGATTTTATGAGCTGCAACCAAACTAAATTCGCTAATTATCCGAAAGTATGAGCTTCGCAGAAAATTTAAGTAGATTCTCAGAAAATTAAATAGCTTTCCCTTTCAAGTGTTTTTCCGGGGAATGAACCCTTTGAAACAGATGATAGAAACGGATTCAACCCTTCCCGAGAATGCATTCCTGCATCTACGCTGAGAATGCTTTCCCGTACATTTTGATCAAAAAACGCCACCAGTTGGCGTTCTGCACAATTCCTCACACTCTATAACTGACCGTGAGAGAAGCAAGCTTCCTGAAAATATATACCTGCGACCTTGAAAGTCTGGAAAAATTGAATGAAATGAAACATTCTTCGTCTGGCATCGCCGTCTAGTGACATCTTTTGAAAACAAAAATCTAGCTGATATGCCTGTCGGGCATTACCAACACCTCTTAAAAAGAAAGCCTCTGAACTGAAAATTCATACATCGTTACCAAATCATAAAAAGGCATTGTTAATCGCATTTCTACCAATAATAAGCCCTAATTATGATTTCTTATGACCATGTAAAAATGTATGAATTTTCAGTGCACAGGCTTTCTTTCTAGGAGGTGCTGGCATTATTCGGGCTGTTTGTTCCAATGACGTATTTTAAGTTAGATTTCGAATCCTGTTGTTAACATCGCCACCAAAGTGAAGACAATTGAAGCCATGCCAGTTCTGGGCAGGAGTGAGCCATGGTGTTATTAGCTGTGTGGCTTCTTTGTTTTTGACGACTTTGGGCCCGAGGAATAATTAATTCAAAACCATTCCTCAAAGTTTCTGCGTACAACCGTACAAATAGACACGAAAAAGGACCAGGAATCACTTTCCACAACCATAAATCGAAAATACGTACCGAAAGATGATCGAAACGAAATTGAAATTGAAACCATGATTGAAAAATTGTTTATCAAATATTATAAAATACTTCAAATACAAAGTTAACGAAGAGATAAACTTATCATTCCATGATCAGAGTGTGAAAGAATTATTAATCAGGTACCCTCATGTTTAGCCATGTGATTTGCTCACTTTCGGACCTTCCCACTTCAAGTAAGCCGGCAGGTTTCCGGGTCTATCTTTAATATACGTCATTGGTTTGTATGATGAAATTTTGCATTATTGGTGCTGAAATTTAAGCTGTTCTCTTTAATCATTATATATCATTATATAGTAATTTTGCTTCTATAAACGAAATTAGTTAATAAAATAATATTAATATGTCAAAACGGTCTTTTAATCCACTGGTCTGTGCACACCCGCAAAATTCTGTTGTTGTAGTCAACAATTGGATTGCTGTATTTAAGGAAGAAGCTATTTCAGTCCCCTCTATTACATGAATTTGGCTACTTCTCAAACTTAACAATGTAATTTAACGCTCGTACAACGTAAGTGCGCTAGAGCACCATAATAGTCATATTATAGTTCTATTATAGTGCTCTAAAGTGCACTAGAGAGCCTGTATAAGGAGAGAGTGACCATGGAAAGAAGTGCCTCCATTTTCTGGCAAACTTCTATTTTGAAAGCACTAAATCATTAAAACTTTAGCCTTTTTTCACATGAAAAAAGAAAACGAAATAAACAGATTTAAGTATAGAAAATACTTTAAATCAAATTGAAAATCAACGGGTTTAATTATTTAAGTAATAATTTTGAAATATCATTTTTCTAACTTTATAGCTATATCATAACAGGTTCAACTGGTGAGTGTCAAGAATGTCATGGCTACAATAATAAGGAACAGATATATATGAGAGGACACAAAAACAATATATTTATTAATTATTTTTTTAAATATTATTTATTTATTTTTTGAATAAATAGAGAAAATTATTTATTTTTTATTTATTTTTTTATTTTTAATTATAACTATTATTTATTTTCATTTATATATTATTTATTAATTATTTTTAATTATTTTTTTAAATATTTTTTTTTAATTTTTAATAACTATTATCTACAATAATAAGGAAAAACTTTAGGAAAAAAGTTTAAAATTTATTTAAAAAATTTGTGCAGTATTTAAAAATGGGTTTAATATTTACTTCTTGCATATATTTCATACAATCATACAATATACCTGTAATTTTATTAATGAATGTACATTAAATAAACAATAAAAAATATTTTTCATCAAAAAACCTTTTTTTAGCACTATTAGAACATCCTACAGCAGCACATCCTGTCATTTTTCTACTGTTTATGCAACATATTTAAACAAAAATACGATTAAATGAAGCCTAGCCTATGCTTATGCTTGCTAGATTCGAAGATTTTTGCCAGAACATGGCGAATTTGACCACGTGATCAGATAAACCAATCAGCTTGTGTCCCCTCCATGGCCACTCTCTCCTTATACAGGGACATAGTATTAGGGTACTAATCTAATACTAAACAGGGACTCTAAAGTGCACTAGAGAGCCTGATTATAAAGTGCACCGTATGGACTCGCCATCTAGTGACACTCTTTAAAAACAAAAAGTCTATTCAACTTTTAGATAAGATAGTACGCCATCTAGTGACATCCTTTGAAAACAATTCAACTTTTCGAAAAATAAAAAAAACTTTAAAAATTGATATAAACGCGGTATAAAAAGAACCCTACTGAAAGCACAGTGACACTTCTACGTACATGGAAAATTTCGTGGAGATTCCATGAGTATTTTCTGAGTTATGAAAGGACAAACGTTCCAACGGACTCTGATTTATAATTCATCAGAATGACGTCGTTCCGTAGCAACCAATCACAGCGTGAAACTGGTATACAACATGGTGGCAGCAGCTTCAGCTGCCAATCAAAGTCGGAGCTGAAGCTTCTGCCGCCATATTGTAAGGCTCATGAATAAGCTCTATATATGGATTAGTATTTTGGATTTGCAATGTATATTAATTTCTACTTTTGGATTAAATTATTAAATTAAATTAAAATTAAACTGAAAATGGGTCTTTGGAGGATTTTTTCACGCCATACCTCCGATATTAATAATTAAATAGAGAAAAATAGTAAAAAAAATTTCACGGCCTGGACTTGAACCATAAACTCAATAGCTCAATAGTACAGATTACATATACGACTGTCGTCTGGTGATAAAATTGTGCACTTATTGTAAGTAAAATTCAGTGGCGCCCTCTCGCTTGTGCACGGAGCCTATAGGGGGAGGAGAACTAAACCGAAATATAAAATCATTTATATAAAATCGGCGACGGTGGACGTTGTCACAACAAAGAAAAAATCTAACAATGGGTTATCTAACAATGGGTTATTTCCCGATTATACAAACAATGGGTTATTTCCAGATTATGGGTGGTTTGCTTCTAGTAAGATAATAAAGATAATAAAAGAAATACTTATAAGAGCTGCATCAGGAACAGAGGAAATGGCTCTTAAATGCAGACTGTAAAATAAAAAAAATAAAAAACAAATATAAAAATAATCTTAAACTATAATAAACAAAAATAAATTAAATAAAATTATGATAAAAAGTAAAGAAAAAACAAATAATTAAAATTAATAATAATAATAATTTTTTATTTTATTTTTATTTTATTTTAATTATAATTAATGTTACAAACAGTGCATATCCGGGGCCGGTATGGTCATAGACCGACGAGTTAGGTCCCCGGCAGCACGTAATGTGTCAAGATACAGAAAAACAAAAAAAAAACAAATATATATAAATAAACAAATTTACGAGATTAGTCGTTAGTTAACGAATAATTAGAAAATTACAACAGAATTAACAAAAAAAACTGATAAGAATTAACAATAAACAGAACTGGCTGGAGCAAGCAAAGTCCTCTAAATAAATGCAAAAAAAAAAAGTGACAAACCATTCCAGACAAGCGCTAATAAGGGTCATATTGACCTCACTGTGCATTATATATAACAAAATTTGCATAAAATATCATTCAAAATCATACATAAAACAAATAAAATAAATCATAATTAGATTATAATCTAATCCAAAGATACAATAAAAGTAGAACAAAAAGAAAGGGAAAGAGGACAGAGAAAAAAAAGCGAAAGAAAGAAGAAATGAGAAACCGTTAAGAGTAAATTAGAGATAGGCGATACGTTGATCCATAAAAGAAATGGCTTTAAGAAAAAAAAGCGGATACGATGGAATATCCCGAACATCCTCTGGTAAATAAGACCAAAACATTAAACCGGCATATGAAATGCAGCGACGAGAGTAGTTGGTCTTAGCTACTGGTAAACGAATATCACTAGCTTTACGGGTAGGATAATTGTGCTTATCTAACTGTGAAATAATATTGAAAGGGCGGGATAAAATTAGCTGTTTATTTATGACCTTAAAAACAAAGGAACATAATTGTATAAATAGATCTGACGAACCGTTGGGATTTGAAGTAAAGCAAAAAAAAATGAGAAACAGATTGCGGAATACGAAATTTGGTGACAGTACGCAGGAACCAATCTAGTCGTGTTATACGAGGTTAATGAACCCCCAAAAAGATACAGTAGCAGAGAGAAGAATGTATCAAAGAATAATAAATAAGTATCATTGAGTAATTAGGAAGATAATGAAGTCGGAAAATCATTCCTTGGTACCTGTTAAGGTTTCTTAATAGAATGTCAACGCGCAAATCCCAGGTAAGGTCATGCTTTATGGTTACGCCAAGGTATTTAAAAGAACTAGTAGTTGATAATATTTGAAGACCATAATAGATAGGAGGATTGATAGGAATGTTACTTTTATTACGTTGGTAATAAAACATTAATTTTGATTTAGCAGTATTAAGAGATAAAGAATTCGCGTCATTCCAGCATTTAAGTTCAAAAAGAACACTATTAATATCGTCCAATAATTGGGAGATATTAGAACGGGATAGCGATAGAGTCACATCGTCTGCGTACAAGATAGGGTTTGCCATATTCAGCGTGTTAGGCAGATCATTAATAAATAAGTTGAAGAGCAATGGAGAAAGAATTTATCCTTGTGGTACCCCAAGATTGCGTGAAAAAATTACAGAAGATGTTCCATTAAGTTCAAGGTAATAACATCGGTTAGTTAAGATCTGAAAGCCAATTAAGTGGAGGACCTTGAATATTGTAAAAATTAGACAACTTATAAAGCAATAGTGGAATAGAGATAGAGTCAAATGCCTTAGAATAATCAAGAAAGATAGAAGCTACATGCTTATTTGTACTCATTTCAGAAGATGCAAACTCAATCAACTCATAGCAAGCAGTTTCTACACCGCGGTGGGGTATAAAACCATGTTGATAAGGAGTTAATAGATTGAAAGAATAAGTGAATTGAGAAAGACGAAAATAAAACAATTTTTCGAAAATTTTGGCGAAAATCGGTAATGATGAAACAGGACGATAATTGGAATAAATATTAGAATCTCCTTTCTTAAAAATTGGTGTGATTTTGGATACTTTTAAAGCTTCGGGATATGTACCAGTGGATAAAGATTGATTAAAAATAAAAGCAAGGGAAACTGCTATGAGAGAGTTAACAGCTAGAATGATATCCGAACGAAAGCCATGGGGATCTGGGACAACAGAACATTTCAACTGAGTGATGACTTTTCCCACCTCCTCCGACGAAGTAGGTAATGCGAAAAACGACGAGGGATTATAAGGATAAGAAACTAGAGAGGTGTTTGAATCGGGAGAAGAAGGAAGAAGAGCAGTAAGAAAAGTAGTAAGGGAAGGAGAGTCAGGATTGTGGGATAGCTGGGAAGGAAGAGTTATAGACGTAGGACCTTTCAATAGCTTATTTAAATGTGACCATTTTTGTTTATTAGAGGACATTTGAGAGAATAAACGAGTATAATACAAACGTTTAGAATTATTAACCATTTGTTTTATCTTGTTAGAAAGAGTTTTATAGGCTTGGTTAATAGTGGGTGAGTGCTTACGGCGAAGCTTACGATAAAAAATATTCTTCTTTTTGGTCAGGGTTACTATGTAGGAGGTAATCCATGGCTTTGAAATTGAGGAATCCATTTGAGGCACCCTGGGGGAGTACTGTGTGAAGTATCGGTTGTAGCAAAGTCTTACTTGAGATAAAAATTTTGTTAAAAATTTGATTCGTATCGTACGTATTAGCAAATAGCGAAGTCCAATTGGTTAAACTAAGGAAAGACTTGAACACAGCAATACGACCAGGTGACACTTTCCGTAAACTAATATCTGAATTTGGAAATCGTTTGCCATAAATTTTTGTATTAAAAATACAGACAAGGGGGAAATGATCCGAAATGAAGACATCTAAAGATTGGCTGAGAAGAGGCGAGTTAAAATTAGTAAAGCATTGATGAATAGCGGAGTATGTTCGATGGTAAGGAGAAAAATGGGTAAATGAACCAGAAATAGCGATAAGGCTAGAACGGGAAATGGGATCGAGTAAAGAGTTTAAACATGTGGAGGGTTTGTTAAAATCGATGTTGAAATCTCCTATTAGTATAATTTGCTTATTAGACAATTAAGCATCAAATAGTATGGAAGAAAGTGCGGTACAAAAAGATGAGAAATACCCTGAAGGAGGGCGATATATTGTCATTATAATATATTTATCGTTAATACATAAGGTTAATATTTCGAGATCACTGGAAATATGAGTCATTTCAGGTATAATTGTGTAATGTAAGGAGTTAAAAATATAAATACAGATGCCCCCTCCACGTTTATCAGGACGAGGGATGGAAGTTACATTATAATTGTCGAGTGTAGGGACTTCAGCTGAGTTGCGAGTCCACGTTTCAGTAAGTATAATTAATTTAGGAATATGTATGGTACTAGATAGAGTTGTCAACAAAGCGGAAAAGTTTGCATTAACGCTACGAATATTGACATAGAAAAGAGAAAAATAATGGTCAGTTGCTGTGACATTAATAAGAGTTTAAATTAGTTAACGAAGTCGGAAGGCTGTAGTCCGCCATTAAAATAATTTAAAGGAAAAAGTATCTCAGTATACAAATCACAACGATCCACAGGCAAGGGTAGAAAGAGAAAACCAAAATAAATAAAGAGATGATGAAGAGGAAAGAAAGACAAATAAATAAATGAAAAAACAAACCAATAAATAAATAAAAATAAAAACTAGTATAAATAATAATAATAATAATAATAATAATAATAATAATAATAATAATAAT
>JAHWFO010100943.1:171880-183195 GCA_023313115.1 Rhysida immarginata | reverse complement strand
ATAATAATAATAATAATAATAATAATAATAATAATAATAATAATAATGTAACGGCAGCAGGGGAGAACCGACCCCCATGTTGCCCCCCACAAGCGAAAAGACCCTATCTCGAGCCCTATCTTCTGTTGATACGCTTGCATCGTCGAGGGCTATCTGAGAACTTCGATGACTACGTGATCACTCACGACTTGGTCAGTTTCTCAATAGTCTGGTAACTTTTATCTCCAGTTAGTGCTCATTTTTACAGATTTTCAAGAAAAAGTTAAGTTCTTAGAACTATCAATTCTAAGAAAAGCCTGAACAGTAATTCTATGCATTGTTACAAATTGAACCTTATTTATAAAGGACAAATTTTGTCTTGCATTGTTGGTCATGAGATATACAGGGTCTTTATAATTAGAGTTCCATTTTTACATGGCCATAAAAAAAAACTACTGGACCAAAAGCTATCATAGTTGGTAATATTATACAAGAGGGCATGGGAAGTTCATACCCACCAAATAAAAAGTTCAAAAGGTCACCACCAGCATGAAATGGCGCTCTATGCAATATTCGTATACGAAATTAGACACGAAGACACAGGTGTAACCTGATTTCAGTAAATGGTGGAGTCCACATTCAACATGTAACTAATTTTGGTAACGATTAAAGGCTTGTTAACCTGCGTCTTCGTGTCTAATTTCGTATACGAATATTGCTTAGAGCGCCATTCCATGCTGGTGGTGACCTTTTGAACTAATTTTTTTTTGGTGGATATGAACTTCCCATGCCCTCTTGTATAATATTACCAAGTATTATAGCTTTTGGTCCAGTAGTTTTTTTTTATGGCCATGTCAAAATGGACCCTGTATATTGTTGGTCCGTGCGTAGTGTTTGTGAATTGCGTGTTGATACCATTGTTGCACAAGCTTTGCCTTGCATTGTTGGTCTAGAGATACCTCTTATTAATATGCCCTGCCATCATATCGATTTATTATCGATAATTATTATTTTTCGAAATTTGAGATAGACAGTGACCTTTCTCATGCTTTAAAAATCAAGTGTACAAAATTTCATCAAGGTCGGAATAAAACCATAAATTTGTGTAAGAAACAAACACACACACACAAACTCACAAACATTCTTCTTTACATATGTTATGCCCAGAGCCTGAAATCGGCCAAATTGGGAAATGGCCAATTTTGCCTCACATTGACCAGCCAATGTCCGATCTTTTCTTGATTTTGGGATTTGGCCAGCCAGTTTGAGAAATGGCTTGGGAATTGGCCAAAGTCAATTTGAGAAATGGCTTGAGAATTGGAAGAAAAAGGTCATGAGCAGATTTTGGGTCTTTATATACCGTAATGATAATCACATCACCCAATTCGTTGGCCTCAGGCCATACAGGCTCTGGATGGACATATTGGATTATGTTTGTTAATTATGATGACAAATTTAAGAAAGTTTATACTTGCGATTCATGAACTCATAGATGTTGTATTTGGCAAAAGAAATTACGGCAGTACACGAATTGTACGAGAGCAAAAACTTACGATGTTTATTTCATGAGTGCTACAATAAGAAGCGGGAAAAAGAACAAGTAACGCCACCTAGTGGCAAACTGAATAAAAGGCAAAATACGAAAATATTCTTAACATAATAGCCCCCGCCTTAAAGGCTTGACTTTCAAAACGTGGCAAAAAGAAAGCAATAAAACAAATAATCAAAAACATTAACAATCGTTGGGTAAAGGACAAATCTTTGAGAATGATCTTTTCAAAAGTCCGGTAGAAGTACGGATGGTGGCCACACGAGGATGCCATCTCTGCCAGGATGAAGCTGGGTGATACGGCCGAGCTTCCAATGGATAGGTGGTTGGAGATCGTCCTTGATGAGCACAAGGGTGTCTAGTTTCAAGTTGGAACTGCAGTGATGCCATTTTGATTTTTGCTGTAATTCACCGATGTATTCCAGACTCCATCGTTTCCAGAAGTGCTGCAGCAGTTGTTGAACTAACTGGAACCGGGAGAGTCTCGACAAAGGCATGGGAATGACCGAGGGATCTGGAATCGTGGTAAGTGGTCTTCCAATAAGAAAGTGACCTGGTGTCAAAGGTTCAAAATCCTCAGGTTCACTAGATGCAGAGTCAGAGGACGAGAGTTCAATACCGCTTCGACTTGGGCAAGAAGAGTAAAAAGTTCTTCAAAGGTTAATTTGGCGTTGCCAATGACTCTTTTGAGATGATGCTTAGACGATTTAATACCTGCTTCCCAAAGGCCGCCAAAATGGGGAGAGCGAGAAGGAATGAAGTGCCACTGAATATCGAGCTTGGAAGCAGAACGAGTAATGCAATCCTCGCTTGACTTCAAAAACATGCCAAGATCTCTCAGCAGGGAACGGGCTCCCGGGAAATTTCTCCCGTTGTCAGAAAGATGTGTGTGGGGCAGCCACGACGAGATACGAATATTCTTAAAGTCAGAATGCAGGAATCTGTTGTCAAATCAGTGACGAGCTCGAGGTGAATGGATTTGGTAGCGAAGCAAACAAATAAGCACACAAAACACTTGGAAGTCTTGCAGCCTCGACCCCTTTTGCCTTTAATTAAAATAGGGCCTGCATAATCTATCCCAACAGATTGAAAGGGAAAAGATGTTTCAACTCTGTTAAAAGGAAGATTACCCATGACAGATGTAATGCCTTTCGGAGCAGCACGGAAGCACTTAACACACTGGTGAACGACACATTTAACCAAATTTCTTCCATTAGTAATCCAGCATGTTTCTCTTAGTGATGCAAGAAGTAGTTGAGGACCAGCATGCAGAAGGCGAAGGTGTTCTGAGGTGACTAACAGTCTAGCTAGTGGATGCTTCCCAGAGATGAGGAGGGGAAATTTCTTATTAAACGAATAGTCAGAATTAAGCAATCTACCTCCAACCCGCAGCAGGCCGTCAGAGCCTAAAAACAAGGACAAGGAAGGGTAGCTTCGAACGTGATCGAGGATCGTGGGATTGACAGATTTTAATCTCATCAGAGAACGAATGCTTTTGAGAGAGTCTAACAAGAGTCAGAATGGCATGCTCAATTTCAGAAAGTGTAAGAGGACCATACATTCGGACATCCTTGGGACATAGACAATTGTTCTTGAAACGCAATATAAGGGCAACGATGCGATTAAGATCAAAATCAGAGAATCTTGAAAACGGAAACGAAGAACATGAAGCAGTGGCAGATATTACAGCTAACCTTTTTACTTCCGGAAGATCATGTAGTATGGAAGGCATTTGCAGAGTTGGCCAAGAAGATTCTTCTAGAGAGAGCCACGGTGGTCCATGAAACCACAAGGCGGAATCCTTCAGCACAGTAGGAGAGACCCCTCTTGAGAGGATGTTGGCAGGATTATTGCCACTGGATACGTGGTTCCAAACAGTATTCTTGGATAGGGTCTGGATTTCAGATATACGATTGGCGACAAACGTGTGTAGACGATTTGGATGCATTTTCAACCAATCAAGTACAATAGTGGAGCCAGTCCAGAAGAAGCATTGATCAAACGTAATTTGGAGCGCAGAAGTAACCTGCTGTACTAAGCGGGCGAGAGTGAGAGCACCACAAAGCTCTAGTTTGGGAATGGATAAAGACTTGAGGGGAGCCACTTTGGCTTTCGAACAATAAATTTGAGAAAATAGCACCGTTTTGATCAACAGAGCGTACGTAGATGCAGGCGCCATATGCCTTGATGGACGCGTCAGAGAAGGCATGAAGCTGTATACTTTTCGGCTCATCGCATATGATTCAAATGGGAAAGGTAGCTTCGAGTGGACAAGGAACGAGGAATATTATCGTCCCATGAAAGTTTCTCTAACCAAAGCGTTTGCAACATCGTCTTGGCCATAATAGTGCAAGGGCTTAGCAAGCCAAGAGGGTCGAAAATCTAAGATATGTCAGACAAGATAGTGCGCTTAGTTATCCTTTTTGGAGAGGTAAGAGAAATAGAGAATGTCAATTTATCATGCAGTCCAAGAGTCTTTGTGGTATCATGCAAACCAATATCAATTAGGATAGGGTGAATGTCAGAATCCATGAAGTCTGAAAGAATTAGAGGCTCGTTGGAGATCCATTTTCGTAAATTGAAGCAACCAGTTTGTAAAATAGCAGAAAGATCTCTGCACAGTACCTTTACTGTGGAGATGTCGTTCGCTCCACTCAACAAATCGTCAACGTAGAAGTCTTCTTTTATGTTTTGAGAGACCTCAGAAAGGGATTGTGAGCATTCAATGCCCAGTTCGAACAAACATCGAATTGCTAAGAAACTAACAGAAGCAGTACCATAAGTAACAGCGTTCAGATTATAGGTTTTGATGACATCATTTGGATCAGGTCTCCATAAGATGTGCTGCAAGGGTCTTTGAGATTCCTCAACCAAAACTTGGCGATACATCTTTTCTATATCAGCTGAGAAGGCATAGACATGTTTGCGAAATCGGATTAGAACACTGAACACTGGGCCAGCCAATTGTAAGGAATTAAGTGATTCACCCAATGTAGTAGGAGCAGAAGCATTGAAAACGACACGAAGTTTTGTAGTCAGGCTATCTTCTTTGAGAACGCAATGATGAGGTAAAAAGCAGGAAACCTCAGAAGGTGCAGGGTCGCAAACGGACATGTGGCCCAAGTCTTCATATTCTTGCATGAACTGTGTATAACGCTGATGCAAGGCAGTGTTGGAAGCAAATTTTCTTTCGAGATTTAGAAGAGATTTTTCAGCTATTTCGTATGAGTCACCTAATGCTTCTGAAGCTTTATTAAGAGGAATACTGACAATAAATCGACCACCAGAATCACGCTTAGTATTGCTCTTTAAGTGAGATTCACACTCGTCTTCTTCCAAGGTGCGGAGCTTACGGGTAACAAGTTCTTCCATTTTCCAGAAATTTTCCAATTGCTTTTAAATGCAAATAGAACTACGACTAAAGTCACAACGAATGTCTTGGGCAGTAGAGCAAGGAAACGAACCAGCTACAATCCATCCGAAACGAGAAGCTTGCAGAATAGGCATTCTGGGTCCAAGTGGAATGCGCCAAGTGAGAACAATTCGTCAGAATGAATTTACTCCAAGGAGAATGTCTATTTCTCCAGGGACATAGAAGTGACGATCAGCCATCTTCAGGCCATGAGGATTGTTTATGTTAGCAAGATCAATTGGTGTATTGGGCAGATGACCAGTAATCTGAAGAACAACCAAACATTGGGATTTCAGGCGATAACTGGACACTCGAGAATGCAAAAGAATTTCACAATGACAATGGACACTGGTAGTAGAATTGGTGATGCCCTGAACTTGGATGTTAACTGGAGTTTGAGGCAGCTGGAGCTTCTTACATAGAGAAGAAATTACAAACGATGAAGTGCTACCACCATCAATTAGAACTCTTGCCTGATGAACTTGACCATGATGAACAACAACATTCACAACAGCAGTGGACATTGTTCAGAAGAAAACAACGCCGAGAGGGTGACTGTATCATTTTCAACAACTGAGTTCTCAGGGGTGGTTATGGGATCAAGATGTAGAAGAGTATGATGTCTAGCTTTGCACTAATTGCAGCTGTGCTTAGAACTACAGTTCATAGCGAAGTGACCTTTAGAAAGGCAATTTATGCAACATTTTAAATTCTTTACTTTGGCAAAACGTTCCTAGATTTGAAAATGGAACAAGAATATAAGTTGTGATCTTTATTGAAGACTGGACAAGAGGACAACGTCGAGACGAAATTTCTTGACATAGCGGATCGCTCACTTGTGGATTTAGCATGTCTTTGTTCTAGAGTTTCCAATAAAGAGGCCTTGTTTTTTAGAAATTTAATGAGATCGTCGAAAGAAGTTGGATCAGAAGTAGCAGTCTTGCTTTCAAATTCTTTTACAGTGGAGTTATCTAATTTGGAGTTGATAAGATAGACGAGGAATGCATCTCTCTGATGCTCTTTATTGATCAAGGAATCCAGAGATCGAAGATTTTTCTTGGCTGAGTCAATCAAGGTGCGTAGTTTAGCAGAAGATTCTTTGGGAATGGGCTCTAGATCGAAGATGGCCTTCATAAGATTATGAATTAGTATTTTTCGATTGTCGTAGCAGTCATTAAGACTGTCCCAAACAATAATGTAGTTGTCACCAGTGAAGGTGAGATTCTTAACAACTTCTGCTGCTATTCTTCTTAACAACACCAGACAACGAGGCGCACAGATAATGAAATTTTTGTATATTGCTGAATTCGCTATTTTCACGAATGAGACTTGTAAATAGGTCTTTAAAGTTCAGCCAGTCTTCAAACTTTCCACTAAATTCTGGTAGTTTAATGGTAGGCAACTTAATTAAAGTAGATGACGAATGAGAATGGCGTGAGCTGCCATGCGAACTTAAAGAACTGGGGAGGGGGAGAGGTTGGGCAAGGCATGCTTCTACTTAACAAATGCTCAGCATTAGCAATTACGTAAAAGTACTTATCTTCAAACTCTGTAGATTCAGAGTCGTTGTGGTTTGTTTCATCTGCGTCGATCTCTTGTTGATTCTCCTCAAACGAAGCGAGTAATGGTTCCACGTTAAGCAGCCATTTGCGTAATTGAATAGTCTCCAAGGCATTCAATGGTGTAGAAGAAGGATTTGCAGATAAGAGTTCTTATACATAGGATTCGAAACGAGTCAGCTTGGCTTTGATGGTGGTAGGTTTTCTTTTAGGATCCATTGTGTTTGATGAAACCAGCAAGTTGAATCAGGAGAAGATGCGTAGAGACAAGATGGCGGAATAGCGGGAAGACGAATCAGAGATGTGCAAACGACAGCAAGGAGCGGCAAGACAGTCACAAACACGACAAATAATCAGTACACTGAAATGGAGGAAAGAAACATCACGATGTTTTCTCAGCAAAAACACACATTCAACAGTTCGAAGGACCAGGAGCAATGTTCAACTGAGTTCATGAAAGATAACTTGCAAATATTATCCCCTGGCTCGAAGGACCAAAATGCTTGTTAATTATGATGACAAATTTAAGAAAGTTTACACTTACGATTCATGAACTCATAGATGTTGTATTTGGCGAAAGAAATGATGGCAGTACACGAATTGTACGAGAGCAAAAACTTACGATGTTTATTTCATGAGTGCTACAATAAGAAGCGGGAAAAGGAATAAGTAACGCCACCTAGTGGCAAACTGAAAAAAGGCAAAATAGGAAAATATTCTTAACAGATTACAATGAATTAAATTGATTATACTAAATTACCAAAATCAGTCAAATTAGTTTATTATAGTAAATTATCAATCTCTGCCGCTTGTTACAACAAGATGAACTTTTATGACATTTTGAATTACCCCATAGTTTGTTATTTTTACATTTGCAGCGATTTGTAGAGCACTTGGTAGTGCAGTTGCATCCAGTGTAGCCTTGGGCTGCTGGTCAGTGATCATGAAGACGTGACGGTTCGTGGTGAACTTTCTTCTGTGCCCAGGGATGCCAATGTGAGCAGTTTCCCGTGCAGAATGGAAAACTCATTTCTGGAATACTGTTGTTTGAGAACACCATGTTCTTTTCCTAGCTTGTAGAAAGCGCTCTCGACGTTCATGACAACTGCAAGGATGTTTCGTAGATCACCGCGACCTCTGTCAACATCTGGTATATGGATGCGTACATTATATCCAATTTTCGCTGACGGGAAGTTTGCATCTGAATTTTTTAGCATCTTGGCACTTTGAGTTTGCAAACTAGCATGAGGTGCTGACCATGTTTCTAATTTCTTGTTTATTATTACATAGTCTGCAAATAATTTTCTTTCCGTACCCTTCGTCTGCTTCATTACTTATTCCACAAATTGTGTGGACATCGTTGCCGCAGGATCCACAAGAATGGGCTGAAGTGCACTCTTTTTCACTTACTACACAGAATCTCTTCGCATTGTTATTGTCAGGCAACTGGTCAGACTTCATCAAATGGTCTGATGAAGTCGTTGCATTTATAGCATCCTCCATTTCTTGGTCGACGTTCTCAAGATCTTCGTCTGTAACTAAGTTATCGACAACCTCTCTAGGCAGATTTGAGGTGATCATTCCCACTTTTGCTTTGCAGCCAAACATGGCCTTATATGGCGATTGCTGAATTCCTTGATGAAAAGAACGGTTTTTCATGAATTGAATGAATCTGCGACTTGTCTTGGCCCAATGTCTTGATTCATTTGTTTGCACCCATGTTATCATATTCTGAACATCTTGGTTGGCACGTTCGAATGAACCTTGGCTTTGGCTATGCCTCGATTTTCCGTAAACTAGTTTCAGTTTAGGCCACGTGTTCTTTAGTTTATTTATAACTTGATTCGAAAATTCTCTTCCATTATCTGACTGAAGAACGCTTGGAGCATCTATGGTGATGAAGACTTCTTCTGGTAGCTGGTAAGCAACTTCTTCTGTTCTTTTGCTTTTCAAAGCTCGCATTAATATGAACTTCGTTAAATGATCCTGGTAATTAAGTATAAACTTCTATTCGCCGTCTGGGTTAATTTGCATACCAATAAGATCTACCTGGCATCTTGAGTTAAATTCTTTAAATATCAAAGATTTAGAAATTAGACCTTTCCTAGGATTACACAATTTGGTTAGACATGGCTTGGTTTGGTTTGTTTGGCATTAACGTCCTTTTCAACTGCTATGGCCATTTCAGGACGGCGTTATAGAGGCCACAAATTTTGCCTCGCAAGGGTTCTTTAACGTGCAGCCGGCAAACGAGCACATGGGAGCAACGGCTTTACTTCCCTTTCGAAGGAAGTGCGTGATCTCAGGATTTTCCCCTGAAAAATCCTCGTCGTCCTCGGCTGAGGTCGAACCCGCGTCCTCGGGCATCAGAGGCGATCACGCAACCACTGAGCCACCGAGGCCGATCTGACATGGCTTGCATAAGTGGAGATACCGGGTTTCAAAAATGACCGGTATATTTGAAAAATCAATAAAAACTAAACGGGCAGCGATAGAAATACACCGTGTGTTGAAATATGCTTGGGACAACAGTAAATTTTCAGGCAGACAAACTTTCGAAATTACAAACGGTGTATTTCTATCGCTGCCCGTTTAGTTTTTATTGATTTTTCAAATATACACACCCGGTTTTGTTTTTTTTTAGTTATTTTTGAAACACCCGATACAATGTAATGATTTCCTTGGTGACATTTTCGCACTTAGTTTGTAGCTCCTTTTCCATCCATGTGTGACCTCCATGTCCAATTTTCAAGTGAGTATCATTTAGTAACTCGAATAACTTTTGTGTGCACATAGTACAAAATAACGCCTTTGTCTTGTGTTACTGGCACAATAAGTTTTTCTTTGCCATCAACTTCAATAACATCATATTTTCTTAGTCGACGACAGTCAACACTCTTTTTTTTCTGCTTTGCTTTAGTCTGTTCAAGGTCCTCTTTAAAAGCACAGTACTTGTCTCTGCTGAGGATCCCGCTGTTATTTGCTTTTCCTTGCAGCAAAGTATTCAATGTATATAAGAAACCTAGTTTTCATATCAAATGCTGGTTCCGCATTCACATGTACGCCAACTTCGCCCAGTATATTTGTCTCGTCAGAAGAAGCCATGGGAAAACCTATACAAGAACAATACGAGTTATTGAAATTGAAATGCTGTTACATGGGATACAGCCCTAGTTAAGCGAGTTCGGTTGCTGATTTAGCACGTTCCTTTAACGGAAAACATGTCGTAGCCAATAATCCTTTATTAACTTCTTTCAGCAATATCACTGTCATCACACTCCATAACACATGTTGATATTGTTACAGGATGTCATAAAAGCGGTGCAACCCTAAAAGGGGTAGTAAAGCTTAGTTTTACAGTGTGGACGCAGAGGTGTACCGCGCAGGACTTTTTTCTGGTTACACCAGTTTTTTGATATGGAAAAAAGCCTGTGCTTCGCACATTCTTTTCCCCTGAGAAACGCGTCCTTTGCACACGGTTTTTGAAATTCGGCCCCTTTCGTCTTTATAAAAATAAATCTCAAAAGGCACGTCTAGACCTCAGTAGTATTTAGAAGCAGGAAACTGCTAATTTCTAGCCCGTATAGTTGTTTGTAGGCAGATCTAAAGAAAGCGTCTTCTATCTGTGTCTTCTATACATCGTCCTGAACATGAAAATGCGATATCTGGTTCTCCAACCAGATCTACCAGGCCGATTTTAATGTGATGTGGCACGACTGTGGATCTTCAAAACCCGGTTATAGGAAACGTAACCGTAAATTAACGTAACCGTACAAAGTTTATATCATTGACATGGACCCGAGCGGGTATAGAAATCCGCAACTGTAACCGCAAAAATGCGTACGGATACAGAAACTTGGCGCAGGCAGCGTCTGGAACACGGTGTAAGCATGGAAGAATACAAGGAAGCACCTCTTGTAGCATTTCCAATGCTAAAATGTGTCACTTGCTGCTATCGCAGCGCACCTGGCGGCTTACATGATTGCGCTTACAACCCCTATAATCTTTTTATGATTTTAGAATTACAGATGTCTTTGAAATAATTGAACACTTGATATTTCATTAAAAATTTTTGAATTTGCATTTTATGATCGTTTTTATAGGAAATAAATGCTTTTCTTTCATTCAATGCTTATTTTCTCCTTTCATTTTAATGACCCTTTTCAAATTTAATATGGGCCCGGCTTAGAAGCACTTTTTTTTTAAATGGTAGGAAAATGATTTGGAATTATTTTTTTTTTAATTGATTTAAATGGTGCAGCGGTTTCCGTGAAATTAACTGTTAAGTTCTAGACATGTTGACTGAGAGAAAGAGCAATAATGAACACAATTTCTTCAAAATATCATTGTTTAAGTTATTTAACGCATAAACTTAAATATTTATTATATTATTACAGCATTTAGATACAAAAAAGATTCTCGTTTAATGAAAACAAACATTGGGATTTCGTGGCACTCTGGCGGACAACATGATATGGCGGACAATACGTTTCCATTGTTCTTTAATTGTCCCTTGAACACGGCCTACGAGATAGTAAAAGGCCTGTGCATTTGCCCCTTTTTGAGGCCAGAATCGGGAAACATGCTGTTTTGCGTTTTTACCGCTTGGCGCGCTACTTCATGACATGGTTAATGAATTGTCTGCATTACTGCGTGTAGTTTTTTTCCAGTTTTAATCACGTTTCATCGATTTACAGCTTTTTTTCGATGAATAAAATGTAATTTTTGATCATTAAAATAATTTTTCATATCAACAATATATAGTTTCTTTCAAAAAAACGTAGTTTCATATTGAAAAATAAACATTCACATCAAT
>JAHWFO010100943.1:145057-161880 GCA_023313115.1 Rhysida immarginata | reverse complement strand
AAAACTTTTGAACCACTTATCTGATTAAGCTCATATTTGCACCATATGTTCGTTATATTCAGAGTAAAGTTTACATGTGCCGAGTTTCAGGTTAGCCCAAGGGGGAGGGGTGGATAAAAATAGATTTTTTGTTTGTTTGTTGTTTGCTTGCATGTGTGAACAATCAGTCCGTCGTGTTTGTAAGTTCGGTCAACAATGGTTAATGGAATTAATACATGCCGTCGCGACGAAAAAGACAGGCCTCGGCCAACATCACCTAAAGGTAAGGCCTGAGCGCAGAAACGTCATACATTGTTACTTCATCATAAAAAGTCAACTTTAATAGCATTTCTACCAATAATAAGCCCTAAATTATATCTTCGTATCATGATGTAACAATGTATGAAGTTTTCCGCGCTCAGGCTTTCTCTTTAGCTGGTGTTGTTTCGGTACTGAAAAGTCACCTGACCATCTTAGTCCAAGCAACAATGTAACTTTCATTGTTTCCAAGAAACGAAAAAATACTGATTGCTAAAATCCAAGATGGAAACAGTGATGGTTACATTGTTGCTTCGACTAAGAAGATCAGGGTACAGTCTTTTTCGGTTGCGAATCTTGCCTTAATGATTCACATTTTAAGGGGGATAGTTATAAAAAGTAATAAATAAATAAATAAATAAATAAATAAATAAATAAATAAAAATCAATATTTTTTATTAAAATTTTTGGAGAGATGTAAGAACGTATTCTAAAACAAATAAGAGAATACAACTTCCTTGGCGTACAGCTGTTCAAGCTTTTGCTGAAAACGTGAAGTATTTTTCATGTGTTCTTATTCATTTTCAAATTCAGATATTGCAAAATACAAACGCCCGAGCAACGCCAAGCATATCAGCTAGTAATCTATATTATTAAATAGCAGAAGAATGGAGCTAGTTATTGGTTTTACAATGTCCGTCTGTCTCCTTCATATTTTCTACATTTTTTGATGTAGAAGGTTGAAACTCGAAATGTAGCTTACTATGGGCAGGTCACATAAACTATTTACATTGGTTTTGATAGGTGCAATGGGGCCGGAATTGGGGGGGGGGGGGTAGGAGTCAGAGGGGACAAAAGATTTTATGTTGTATTTACGTGGTAAAGGAGTGAACAGTAAGGAGTGAATTTCAGTATCCAGATTCCTTTAGGCAAAATCTAAATTACAATGAAGTTTAGGCCAAATTGTACCAGTTGCATAGGAGTTGCGGGGGCGGCAGTCACTCGGTCTTTAGAATTATGGCACCATATGGCGTGTGATATGTCATTCGATCGGAAATGATAAAGTTAAGAAGACAGAGCTCTTTTACATTTTCTACATTCTACGTTCGAGAAAATCAATTTTTTGAATAAAATACTTGGGGAGGGGAAGTGCAGACAAAGGGGTAAAAATAGATGACCGCAGAGTCCGCTACTTGCCTATACCCTACAAATGATTATAGCAGGGTGATTAATTTCTTCTTAATCTTCTATATAAAAATGACTTGGGGGTTTATTTGTTTGCGTTTGTTTGACAATGCTCTGTCATGAACAATATGCCACGTGCCAGCAATATACCGACGAATAAACAAAAGCATTCTGTTCTATATACAGGGTGATCCAAAACCTTATAATTATTAAACTATTTACAATAAAACGATGTGGTTACACTTTTACATTTAATATTAGTTACATTTTGACCAAAAGGTGGCGCTGGAGTTTTAAATTCGTCTTAAATTCAGTTTCTTGAATCTTCGAAAATCGCTTGTGTCGAAGCGTTTCTTAAAGCAAAATCAAAATAACATCCTAAGAGCCAATATAATACGCAATTAACTCGTCTGCTTATTTCACGCATGATAAGATTGCATTCTACATGAAATTCCAGCACCACCTTTTGGTCAAAAATGTAACTAATATAAAACAAGAATGATTTTACCGCCAAAGCGGATAAAGGGAGCACATTTTCATGTTATAGCATCGTACATGGATATATTGACTTCATCAACATATCAAAACACTCAAGAGAACATAAATAAATATGAAAACTAAAATGTAAATTACTATTTAAGTAAGCTAATGTATAAAGAGAATTTAAACGAATAAATTTGAAGAACTGAAAGGTAAATGAAGAGGGAGTTATTCCTCATACATTTAAAAAAATAAAAGTTCTTTAATTTGTAAGAATTCCCACATAATGTTAAACGAAGTGAGCCTCAATTGCTGAAGCGTTCTGTGTGAGCATCTATTATTTTTTCATATTAAAGTACTAAAATGTTTCTACGTTATCGTCTACTATAGAAGCAAGCGATTAACTACTTTTAATTAGCAATATGTATAGCAGTAGTGAGTTTTAGATAACATTAAGCCTAACAGCATTATGCTCTTCATACAAATAAGCTATGGATAACAATAGATCTAACAACTCGTAATGATTGGTTGTATTACACGCCATATCTTAGCATGGAAAGTTCTAACAATACTATATTGTACCATTACGGCACATGCAACAAAACCAATTCCCACTATCATTATTTTCTCGTTATATATTCACTCATGACGCGTTGTTACAAGGTGTTTGATATATTACGTGCCATATCTTAGCATTGAAAGTTCAAATGGTACCATATGGTATCATATGGCAAAATTAGGGCACGTGCTACTTAACCAATAACCACTATCATTATTTACTCGTTATATTCACTCATTAAATGTTGTTACGAGTTATTTGATATATTACATGCCATATCTTAGCATTGAAAATTCCAATGGTACCATATGGTACCACATAGCACCATTAGGGCACGTGCTACTAAACCATTATCATTATTTACTTGTTATATTCACTCATGGCAAGTTCTTACGAGTTATTTGATATATTACATGCTATATCTTAGCATTGCAAGTTCCAATCGTACCATATGGTGTCATATGACACCATTACGGCACCTGCTACTAATCTAATAACCATTATCATTATTTACTCGTTATATTCACTCATGGCACGTTATTACGAGTTATTTGATATATTACATGCCATATCTTAGCGTGGAAAGTTCGTACGGTACCACATGGTACCACTAGGGCACGTGCCACCAAAGCAATAGCCATTATCATTATTTACTCGTTATATTCAGTCATGGCACGTTATTACGAGTTGTTTGATATATTACATACCATATCTTAGCATTGAAAGTTCCATTTTGTACCATTAAAACTCGTACTACTAAGCATTTCACACCAACATTATTTACGCGTTATATTCATTAATGTGACATCCTTGCACGTACACGTGCCATTAGACCAATACCTGCTATCACTAGTTATTCTTATATATTCGTTCATGATACGTTGTGACGATTTCTTTGATATATTACATGCCATATCTGGTTATAGGAAGTTTTTAAGGGGGTATCATAATGGTACCATTAAAGCACGTGCCATTATAGTACGTACTTATTCCGGCTATCTCACGTTCGTACTTGTTCGTGCTCTGTCCTATATTAATGGATTGGTGAAAACAGACTTTGAAAAAGTTAATTCGTTTTCAAGTTATTGTAATAAATACTAAGCTCCCTAGGAATAAAAAAAATCCTCTTGATTTAGAGACTGAACTGCCCTTTCAATAATCGTCAAACATGTGCATCCTGCACGCGCACCATCTCATTAACGTTCAGAGCACGCGCACCATCTCTTTAACGTTCAGAGCACGCGCAGAGCCGAACCCATGTATGTTCCCAACATGCGTTTTCCCGAATGCGAGGATACTTCGTGTCTTCCAGCAATTCAATACATGCACTCTTTCTATTGCAACGCAATGAATTGTGGGATTGTTTACAGACAGACGGACAGCTGGACAAACCGATCACATAAGCACATTTTTATATATAGAAAATGTGCTAAAAAAAATTTCAATATGAACAAAAATCCTCCGTCTTTCTGAGCATTTCTGTGCAAACCACATCGTTTTATTGTAAATACTTTAATAATTATAAGTTTTTAAAAGTCTACTGACTTTTGGATCACCCTGTATATAAAAAATTCGGCTTTGTTTCTTTTGTGCCAACAATCGGCCGGTTGTGTTTGCGTCAACAATCGGCTGGCCGTATTTCTATATTGCGTCAACAATGGTTGATGAAATTAAGGCTTCCAAGTTTTATGAGGATCAATGATGTATATTAAAGATAGACTCCGAATCCTATGTTAACATCGCCACCAAAGTGAAGCAAATTGAAGCCATGATAGTCTGGGCAGGAGTGAGCTGTGGAGTAGTTAGCTGTCTGGCTGCTTTGTTTTTGACGATTTTGGGCCCGAGGAATAATAAATTCAAAACTATTCCTCAAAGTTGTTCTGCGTACAACGGTACAAACAGACACGAAAAAGGATCAGGAATCATTTTCCACAAGCATAAATCAAAAATGCGTAACTAAAATTCAAATACATAACTGAAAGATGATCGAAACGAAATTGAAATTGAAACCATGATCGAAAAATGGTTTATAAAATATAATAAAACATTTCAAATACAAAGTTAACTCCGTGATTGGAGTGTGAAAGAATTATTAATCAGCTACTCTCATGTTTAGCGATGTGTTTTGCATCATCTTCACTTACTTTCGGCCATGACGGTTCTGGGTGGCGGTTATATAATAAACTCTCTGATAAAGAAACAGAATTCAAAATCAGATCACATGTAACCAGAACTGTGTTGTTATCTCTTGTCGTGTATCTCGGTGAGATAATAAAGGAGACATGATGTTCATAACAACCAGTTTTATTTACTACTATCTAACTATTGACTAACTACATTAAATAATAACAATATTATAGGAATTCAGTTCGTATGGATGAGCGAGCGGTGAGCATGGAGGAGTAGGCGTTAATAGAGTAAAGCTCGTGAGCAAATTCTCGCGCGCTTCACTGTGTCATTCCTGTTGTTTCCTCAACGCGGACAAAGAGTCTCTGCCAGCTGTATCCATCCGCAGAGCTCTTGTGATCGCTACAACTGTTGCTCATCAATAAATTTGTGAATATTAACATTCCAACATTGCAGTCACTTACCGTCACTGTAGTATATTTTACACAATTTTCAAAGCTTTTAGATACCTGGAATATTCTCCTATTTAACTACATAAAAAAGGAAATGAACCAAATAATCATATTAGTAAATAAACTGTTAAAACTCCCGATTTTATAAGGAAAAGAAGCCAAAACTTTACTTACTCCGCATTGCTTATATTCTAATTGTGCCCTCCCAACTTGGCCGATTGCACACTTCCGGTGGCTTCACTCCAAACCGCGCCAAGCGGTTTGCACACTTCCGGTGGATTGCACATGGTACACATATAGAGCCATATGTGTGCTCTGTTTATTTGTGTAGACTTGCGTAATAGCTGTTCATATACTAGTATCATCAATGCACTCTCTTGGGTTGAAGAGTCTACTTGTATTTCTAGAGTAGCGTCAGGAATAAATCATTCCCTGATTTCTCCTTATTCTCAAGTCGTGCCTCATACCGCAACGATCTTTTAGCTTTCCAATGCTCCTTAGCTTCACTAAATGAGAAAACCGAGGGAATGGCATCTTTCTTCAACTTTTTTTCTCGAATTTCAGACCTGAAATCGAATACTTAGGTTAGATAAAACTCATTTTACTAAGATTATATAAAATACTACCCAAAGTAAAATTAACATTAACGTATCAGTATTCTTACTTTCTTCGCAGTAATCGCTTGATTTAAAATGTTCGCAAAATAACCTCAGTCTCACGAATCCATGACTTTCTAAGTTCGGAATCGGTAGGAAAACGATATACTCCAATATTATTGCAGTTATATGCACAACATCGTGGCATCTTTCAGGTTTGTAACGATATTTACGAAAAAGAACCATCAGTTCCAATACTAAATCACCATAGAAAGGTACCAAGCACAAAACGCCACCTATCGGGAACAAAAAGCAATTGTGCCTCCCCAATGGGAAAAGATTAATTAAATGATACAATAAATAAATAAAATAAAATAAATAAATCTAATAATTAATTAATTAAATCAACTTGATTAAATGAATAAAAATAAAATAATTAAATGCACAAATTAATAAAAAAAAATCAGTAAAATAACAATTAAATTTAATCATTACTTTCAAGATAATGTTGTTGTGAAATAGAAGCTATTTAATTCTATTTAAAATTAAATAGATTAATTTTTAGTTTATTAAAAAATAAAAATAGACAAAGGTGTAGCAGCGTATTATATTTAAGGACACTAAACGTTGTTATGCTTAAAAAAAACAAACGCCAGCAAATATTTCTATAGAAAACACCTTATTAACCAGCGTCATCTACTATCCTTCTTGCGAATCGAAGCGCCGCCCTGACGAGCACTTGCTCTCAAGTCCCTTGATTATTCACTGAGTTTCCACCTCTGGTATATCTATCTTTATGGCTGCGACGGGCCCGCATGTGTAGCAGCACCAGGCAGCACTAATTGCTACTTCTTATAATAATAATATTACTAATTATCTGCTAATAGAGAAGCGTTTAATTAGATTTTATCATTCTACATTTTATTTTTTAATTTATTAAAGTACAGGATCTTTATAATTAAAGTTACATTTTGACATGACTATAAAAAAAAAAACCTACTGGACCAAAAGCTATAATACTTGGTTGTGACGTTATCACGTGTTAAGTAATGTATTCATTTTATGATAGACTTGGTCACAGGAATAATAGCAGGTATTATTCGGATTTACAGTGGAAGTAAAGTAATATAATTGTTTTTGTAGTAGTGATTTATTGCGTTGATAGAATTCAGGATTATAATTTTGGATATTAATCGAAGGCCCACAATTGTGAAATAGCAGGTAGGGTGGTGCAATGACAGGAAGAGACGTTCTTTGGGGATTTAAATAGATATTGTCGATATTGGTCATTGAATTCCTTGATGAGTGGGAATATTGAATTTATTAATAATTTGTTTGTGTCATGAATTTCATGTATTATTTGAAATCATTGTTGTTTTTTGAGTTTAATCACTTTGGAATCTTATAAGATGTGATTGGGAAAGGGAGACCGGATGCGTGTTGAGTATAAATAGCTCGTGGGAAAACGAAACTTTATGAGTCCTGTTGAGGAGTGGGTAGAGGAAGGCTGCGCGCTTTCTCCTCTCGATTGTAAATATTTTAAAAAAAGGTTTGATGGAAATTGGAGAGGGACAATGTTAACGAAAAGGGCTGCTGTGTGAATTCACAGCCAGCCAAGTAGTTGGATTGGTCTCTTCTTCTAATTTTGGACTGTACAGGCTCATCAATATATATATGGGAAAAACCCCTCCTTAAAAGTGGCATCTCCTTCGAAACCCCAATTTGACTTTCCAATTAAATTCTACAACCGAAAATTTAAAAGAACCATCAGAAGGAGGGGGTGTCTTTGTCAATCTGATTGACGTTAATCAGATTCATTTTATTTTGTTCTCCATTTTACCTTCTTTATTTTGTTGAAACGCAAATCTTTTACGGATTGCAAGGAGTGAGATACGATCCCTAAGTGTTTGAAATGGGACATGGATGCAATTGATATGCTAAAGAGTCATCATTCATGATTAGAATCAAGAACTAGGAATTGGAACCCCGATATTCTTCAGAGCGAAGGGAAGCGAGCAACGAGATTTTCTTCAAGCGACGGGCATAATTAGGAACCCGACATTGAGAGAGGAAGGCAACTACATATTTGAAATCTTCTGTTGAACTTAGTGGGGACATTTTGAGACCTCCAGTGGACTCACTCACTAATCGATCCGGATTATCTTCAGGTGTGTTTTCTGTGCTTCAATGTGATAAGTGATATATTTTATGGCCTGTTTAACACAAAAGGTGTTTTGTGCATTAATTTGGATTAAAAGTGATCACAAGTCTGCAGGTGTCTGAAACTACGCAACTGTAAATAGAAATGAACTTAAATGTGTAAGATTTCTTTGGTTGCCATGACAAAAGGTGTGATACAGAACAATTTGAGAGAACTTCCTTTGAATTGAGTGTTTTTAGTAATACTATCTCTTTCCTCAGAGCAATTGAAGAGCTTGAGATTAGCTCATTGAGTATTTATCGTTTTAACTTACATTTATTGAATTTTGCATATTTATCTTAGTTATAAGTACCTGGGGAACTTAGCATTAACTTTCTTCTTTGTAATAAGATCTATCAACTTTCTTTTCCTTAGATTTAAAATTTTTTTATTTATTTTTGTATCTCACTGGTGATTCTTTTAACTTTGAATAAAAGATGTTTATTTAGTTCTAATCCTTGCCTTGCTTATTGAAATAAATAAGTCACAGCCTGCCAATTTTTTTCTTAAAGAACCCAACCCTTGTCCTTGATTGTGCATATTATTTTTTTCTTTCTTCGAGTCTTGGTGTTGAGCTAGCCAGATTTTGAATGCATTACATTGGATTCTGGAGCTGATTTGAGAAAAAAAGGGGGGTGGTCCAATCAAACTGATTAAGGTTACATTGGCACCCATTGTGAATATGAGATCAATGACATAGGGTTACATGGTAATATTATACAAGAGGGCATGGGAAGTTCATACCCACCAAAAAAATAAATTAGTTCAAAAGGTCACCACCCGCATGGAATGGCGCTCTATGCAATATTCGTATACGAAATTAGACATAAAGACACAGGTTAAAGCGCTTTCAGTATCAGGTTGTAATTGTTTTATTTCTTATTTTGTCGTTTTATTTTATTTCCTGTTTTATTGTGGAAAAATAGTATTTTTCTTTTGTCCTTACAAATTTATCATTTGATTGGCAGTTTGCTACCTCCACAGAAACAAGGACTCAATTTCTTCAAATATATTTTAACTCTGATCAAATAATAATATGGCATAGTTTAGGACCATCCCTTCAAAAAGAAATTTAGCAATCTTTACAGCAAATTCTTCATGAAAGTAACAGTTTTGTAACGGCCATAGAACAAATGCCTCCTACCTATAAAATTGTAATTCATGCCCAAAAACGACCTGTTGGTGAGCACGAGGCCACTACAATGCTCCAACAACCAGCGAAGTTGCGATATCGATGGTTGATGAAGATTGTGCTTCCAGGGATTTAGTGCTGCGATCATGCGACAATAGTCTTCGGCGAATATATGAACTTTATCGTTCTTATGATCCGTAGCAGTATCCTCAAATATTCATGAAAGGTGAAGATAGTTACAGCATCAAAATCCCACAATATATCATGTGTCAGAACCATTGACTAGCTTATAGACATTGTTTATCCGAATTTTGAAAATATGCTACAAAAAGACACTAATTAGCTTGGCAAGCGTGCCATCATAACTGCAAGAAACAACGCCGCAGAGGAAATAAATGAAGCAGTTTCTGAAAATATAGCCACCTTATGTAAAATATTCTTGTCAATGGATACGATGTTAGATGAGACCATTCATTAACCAATAGAGTTTCTCAATGCTCTCAACCCTTCAGGTTTGCTTCAATGTACTCAGGCTAAAAGTTGGTACTCTGATCATGTTGCTTCGCAATCTTAAAACACCACCACTTTCCAAAGGCACACAACTGTAAGTGAAGCGTTTAATGCACAACATAAAGGCCATCATTTTTCGGACCACTAATCGGTGAAATCGCATTAATACCAAGAATACCCATGGTTCCAACTGATCTGCCATTTAAGAGGCTGTAGTTTACTGTCAAATTGTTTCGCCATGATTAACAAATCCCAAGCCAAACTTTTACTGTGATTGAAGTAGATCTCCGAAATGAGGTTTTTCGCACGGCCAGTTTTATGTGCAACACAGCAACAAATCAGACAATACTGATTGAGGATGAAGATAATAAAAATCTTAATGTAGTTTTCCCTGAAGTTTTTGCTGATTAGTAAAGAGTCCATAAAATGCCATAATCTACAGAAGTATTATTTACATAACAAGGGTCATTTCACTTATATCATTTTGCCATGAGCGAAGGTACAGGTATCTGCTAGTAAATGTATAAATGTATATCTGCTTCATAGATAAAGCTCCTCCTTGGAATGTTCACAAGAATTTTATTATCTAACTTTGTTTTAAGTTAGTTTCTCTCCCCATATTGCAAGGCTTTCCAAGATTTCTGTCCGCGGGCAGCGCCCGTACACGCGGATAATCTTCCTTTCCCCCCATTGCACATTACGTAGATCAGTTCCTTAAAGTCGAATTGCTAATTATCAATTCGACACTGTAAAAAAAAGAGAGGCAGTTTACCATTTTATTTCCTTCGTTTTAATGTGACAGTTTTCTCGATGTCAGGTAGAATTGTATTTTCTTTTTCCCGATAGGGCACGATTGCATAATAAGCATTTATAATCCGATCCGTGAATAATGAAAAAAAAAGATTCTCTCACTCCAGTTTAAATACTGTTTCAGTGATTTTATTCTTTTTCGGTATGTGTGCCATGTTATGTGAGACGAAAAACAAGCAAGTATCAGTAACAAAAGAAATAATGCCTCATTTAATGGAATCACCCCCTAAAGTCTGGCAACACTGCATAGGAAAAACTATACCCACTCTCCTCCTGAGTTTTAGACTATCTCCTCGGCTTTGCCCGTGAGCTTTGTTCTCGAGCTTTTTAAGTTGCACGTGGGCGATGGGCATGATTTGGACAGCCCTGCCTTATTGGCAAGGTATTCCCTCTTGTATCATTGGGCCACTGTTTTAACCTTTGTCCATGAGCTGTTAATATCCCTTTCGCTTAACCAATGGGAGATTTTTTTTGGCAATTTGCCTCACTCCCCCTCCAATCTATATATTCTCTAGCTTTAAGTTTTTTTCTCTCTTAATTTTTACTTTAGCCATTCAGGTATATGCTTGGGATGTGCTATTCACGTGCTCAACTATGAGTTAAGTCTAAACTTTTTTTGCACCCAACTGTACCTTATTAGCATAAATCCCATAATCTGTACAAATGTCAATTTTTTAAAATGTCGCTGCATAACATATAACTTCTCATTAAATTTATCTGACTGATGCCATAATTTACCTAATTTGATAATAATTTACTCAGTAACCAAAATGATCCTTGTGTAGACCTACCATTCATATTTTCCATTTCAACAAATGTATTTTTTGAATTATAGCCTCTAGTCTACATTTTAAATGCTAACATCTGATAATTTTGGAAAAACAGATTTCAGGATTATCATGAAATTTAGCTTTATATTTTCGTATTTCAAATCATAGCTGAACAGTTATTTATTCAAATATTAAGGGTTCTTAGTTTTTTTAAGTAATTCTTTTATTTTCTTAAATAACTTACATTAAAAGATTTCTTTTCTTAAAATTAGATCCGTGAACAAGTCCAGAAATAGTGCCCAAAGTGTTTGCAGCAAAAGAACGGGTCGAGGAAGTCAGGGGGCTGTAAGTGAAGCCCCTCAAGAGAAGCCTCAAGGACTCGATATCAAAGTTAAAATAGCCTTTTTAGTTCTTATTTTGTTACTTTTGATCATGCTGCTTCTATTTTTTCTAACGTGTGGAGGGAAAGAACCTGAAGAGCCTGAACCAGAGCCAGAACCAGAGCCTGAACCAGAGGAGACAGAGGATGAGCCATGTCCTGAGCCAGAGTCATGTCCTGACTGCGAGTCATGTCCTGAGTGCGAATCCTGTCCTGAGCCCGAATCCTGTCCTGAGCCTGAATCATGTCCTGAGCCTGAATCATGCCCAGAGCCTGAACCATGCCCAGAGCCTGAATCGTGTCCTGAACCAGAACCATGCCCTGAACCAGAACCATGTCCTGAACCAGAACCTGAACCAGAACCTGAGACAGAATCGGAACCAGAACCAGAACCATGTCCTGAACCAGAATCATGTCCTGAACCAGAGCCTGAGCCAGAATCGGAGCCAGCACCATGTCCTGAGCCAGAACCATGTCCTGAGTGCGAGTCATGTCCTGAGCCAGAATCGTGTCCTGAGTGCGAGTCATGTCCTGAGCCAGAATCATGTCCTGAGCCAGAATCGTGTCCTGAGCCAGAATCGTGTCCTGAGCCAGAATCGTGTCCTGAGCCAGAATCGTGTCCTGAGCCAGACTCGTGTCCTGAACCAGAATCGTGTCCTGAGCCAGAACCCTGTCCTGAGCCAGAATCCTGTCCTGAACCAGAATCCTGTCCTGAGCCAGAATCCTGTCCTGAGCCAGAATCCTGTCCAGAGCCAGAATCCTGTCCGGAGCCAGAATCCTGTCCGGAACCAGAATCCTGTCCTGAGCCAGAATCATGTCCCGAGCCAGAATCGTGTCCTGAGCCTGAATCTGAGCCTGAATCTGAGCCTGAATCTGAGCCTGAATCCGAGCCAGAATCTGAACCAGAACCTGAGCCAGAACCAGAACCAGAACCTGAGCCAGAACCAGAACCTGAGCCAGAACCAGAACCTGAGCCAGAAACAGAACCAGAACCTGAGCCAGAAACAGAACCAGAACCTGAGCCAGAACCAGAACCTGAGCCAGAACCAGAACCTGAGCCAGAAACAGAACCAGAACCTGAGCCAGAAACAGAACCAGAACCTGAGCCAGAACCTGAGCCAGAACCAGAACCTGAGCCAGAACCAGAACCAGAACCTGAGCCAGAACCAGAACCTGAGCCAGAACCTGAGACAGAATCTGAGACAGAGCCTGAACCTGAGCCAGAATCTGAGACAGAGCCTGAACCTGAGCCGGAATCATGTCCTGAGCCAGAACCTGAACCTGAACCAGAACCTGAGACAGAATCATGTCCTGAGCCAGAAACTGAGACGGAATCCGAGACAGAATCTGAGACAGAACCTGAGACAGAATCTGAGACAGAGCCAGAGCCAGAGCCAGAACCAGAGCCAGAACCGGAGACAGAATCTGAGACAGAATCTGAGACAGAAACTGAGACAGAGGAAACAGAACCAGAATGCTCAGAAGAGACAGAGGAAACAGAGGAAACAGAACCAGAATGCCCAGAAGAAACGGAGGAATCAGAACCAGAATCCACAGAAGAGGAATCAGAACAATGTTGTACATGTCCTGAGTCTGGGGTAAAGTTTGAAATATTTACTTATTTTATTCGTTGTAGAGCTCAGAACCAGAGGGGCGTAGGCAACCAAGTTGCCAATTTTTTTTTATCATTGGAAATTGTAGGCCCATCCTTTTTCTCTCTGTTGAATGTTGTGGCAAAGAAAAGTCGATTTTATTACTTGTTATAATTGTCCATAAATTCTGTTCAATAAAAGTTAGCCTAGATGTGTCCAACTTAAATGTGTTCAATTTAAGTTGTTAGGCATTGATAATTTTACTTTGCAAAAATGTCCAAACTAGCATATATCTTCGTCTTTTGAAGCGTTGGGTCATGAACTTTAAGCAAATACACTTTTTTTTCACTTATGCTGCTCTGGTTCTGAGCTCCTCAAATGTTATAATTTTTCCTTAAAAATAAAAATGAATACAGCTTACATGGTTTTACATTATTATTCAAATGGGTTATCAACTTAAATGAATTCCCAATGAAAAATCGGGCTATTATTTGAAAAGACAAAAAGAGTTTAAAGTTAATGTTCTAACTCATTTTTTAAAGAATAGGATAAGTTGGGGAAGTGGCTCAGAAGGGAAAGTGGCTCAGCCTTTGAAGATTCTAATTTTTTTCATGTTAGTTTTATGGAGTCGCCGATACATGGAGCTAATCCTCCATTTCTAGAGACACCTGCAAGCACATTTCATTAAATCTTCGAACACGCTTTGTACACAAAAAAAATCTACCATTGTAGGAAGGCATCACTGAATGGTAAGTTAATTTTATGTCTGAGATTCCCCAGAAAAGTCGGGGCTTGCATTTTACTTTACAATTAATTGAACAATTATAATCTACAATACATACTGTACAGTGCGAAATTAAGGCTTTTGTTGGACACCTGTCATGCCACATTTAATGCAGATTTTAATGTTTAGGTGCCCCAAGCAAATGCAGATTTAAAAGTGAAAATGCACTATAACATGATAAATAATAAAATTCCATTTATTCAAAGTTCATTTAATTAACAAAGGAGATGAAACATCTTATTACCTGATAAACAGTGAATATCAATAACATCTTAGGAAACAAATCAACTCCAAATTTCCACAAAAACTCTAATTTAGCATGGTATACGCATACTTAGCCACCTTATGCTGAAATATGCATATATGTATTAAAAGTATTTGTGGAAAAGCAGGTTTGATTTGATTCCTGAGATATTATTGATATCCACGGTTTATCAAGTAATTAGGTGTTTTATCTCCTTTGTGGACGTAAAGTGACTCACAAGAGGGGGGTCATACATTGTATTCTTCTCTCGTATTATACCTTAAAATGTCGTACCCTTATATTTTATAGAAGTAAAACAGCTGTATACCTGTGTAATAAAAATGTGTTTCCTTTTTTTATATGAATTTTTTTTATTAGCCACTTTGCCTGAAGGGAGCCATTTTCACCCGACTTATCCTAAATTAGCTTTATCTATTTTTTTTATTTAAATGAATCCTATCTGTCAAATTATAAACGCTTTTACAATTTGATGGAAAAAAAAAGCTAAGGTTATGTTTACCTTATTTACTATTTGAATAATACAATTTTAGCGCAAATTTTTATAACAATTTATGCTACAACTAACATGTTGCATCCATTGTTATCTGTCAGTTTTGTTGTGTAGTGGCATATTAAAATTAGCTTGATGTTGAATTTTACAGTACTTCTTGTTTCATTTTCATGGCCACAACGTCTGTCCTACCAATTTCGATTGGCTTTAACATACAAATTGGGGGCCATCGAAAAGTAACTCTGTAAAATGGTTTAGGGCACTATACCTCTGTTTTTAAAAGATAAAGTGAAAGATTGGTTGAAATGAGGTATATAAGCAGCGCATTTAAATCACTATTAAAAATATTACTTTATGAAGCTGATGTACAGTATTAATAAAATTTGTTCATTTTTTAGCAATCTGTCGATTCCTCTAGGATTACCAATTCTACTTCAAGATCTTTGGCCTAGATTTTAAAAAAAAACGAAGGGTTAATGAAGTTCGTTTCACGAGGTCTGTCTCATGGCTACATGACCAGCAGTTTACCACTTTTCTAGAGGCTTCAGTGAACCACTGCACTTGGCAAAATGTGGACGAGCGAATGCACGTTATCGACTTGTTCGGTCTGGTATTACACTTTTATTTTTTTTCCAGACGAGAGGTCCTCGCATTTTTCAGCACTTTTCAAACTTATAAAAAATATTATAAAGTCCGCCCACCACGAGTTGAGGGATATAGGGCACATATTTGCTAGCAGGTGCTCTACATCCCCAACCCATGGTGCGCGAACTGTATATATAGGGTATCCCTTTTATTTTGACAAATCAAAATAACTCGAAAAATACACATCATAAAAAAGATAAAAAAAAAATACGTGTTTAATATTTTTACAAAAGCTATCCAAAAACAAAGGTTCTGACTCATTTGTATGTGCTCAACTGCCCATTGACAAAACGTTAGTCGGTTTTGAAAATCATCGCCATTTAGTTCCTGATGCAAGGACACATGATACGGATGAAATTTAGTTAAATTCAGCGTTCTCCAAACACTCATACGAGAAAATCCGGATTCGTGCGATATTTCTCGGACACTCGTATGTGAATTTATGAGCCACTGCAGCTTGTACTGCTATTTGATTATTTTTTCCACAAACAGTAGCTGCACGCGTTCTTTTCTTCAGCTGTATACTATCAGTAGAAACTATTTAACAACTCTAACAAAAGAAGAACGTGATCTTACTCTTTCAGGAAAACTCTCAGCATACGAACTGATAGCATCGTCGAAATTTCTCCTACATTCGCCATAAATGAAAATCATTTCAACTTTTTCTTGCACAGTTACATATTTCAAGATACAAAGGTAAAAGAGAATGACAGTGGCATGGAACAGTTTTCAAAAATTGATTCAGCACCTCTCCTAATTAGAGAGGTACGTGTCTAATAATTATCGGATCGTCTCTGAAGTTAAATGGGCACGGACCATGGAGACACCACCAACAAATTAATTAAGAAAAATCTTTTGTGCGATTACAGTGCATCTATCACGAATCAAAAAAATGTTTCAGAGAAAACTTGTTTTTTTTAGCGTAGAATCCGAATCTGCAATAAAAAATGGGGGTTCCTGTTTGAAATTTCAAAGTTGACCCCCGCCCCAACCACAGGGGGTGGGGTTAGGGAGGTCAAGTTTGGTATCATTGTATAGCTTTTTTAAAAATATTAAACGCGTATTTTTTATTTTTTGTGTGATGCGTATTCTTCGAGTTATTTTGATTTGTCAGGTTAAATGGGACACCTTGTATAATAAAAATCTTATACCAAATCTCTTTTATCCATATATCCATATATATATTATAAATCGGAGTCTATTGGAACGTTTGTCTTTTTATAACTCAGAAAATACTCAACGAATCTCCACGAAATTTTCCAAGTACGTAGTTAGTGTCACTGTGCTGTAAGTAGGGTACTTTTTATACAGTGTTTATATCAATTTTTTAAATTGTTCTTATTTTTTGTAAAGTTGAATTGCTTTCAAAGGATGTTACTAGATGACGATACTATCTTATCGAAAAGTTGAATAGACTTTTGTTTTTAAAGTATGTCACAAGATGGCAAGGGCGACAGCGCACTTTAATTTAGTTATATACCGGGTGGGCAAGAAATGACGTGAGGTGTTCAGAGCTCGCTAGCGGGAATTATATTAGGCCAAGTGCAGTACATTTTGGTGTATATACTTAGTGGAACATGCAGTTTCGATTTCTGCAAAAAAAAAAAAAA
>JAHWFO010100943.1:117590-144657 GCA_023313115.1 Rhysida immarginata | reverse complement strand
TAATAGAATTCCCGCTAGTGAGCTCTGAACACCTCACGTTATTTCTTGCCCACCTGGTACTATTGTAACTTTATTGATCTAAGGAGTTTAAATGATTAATTTTAAATTTAAATGTGGTTAGTCTCCTTTTAATTTTATGATTTTCCCCATTAAAAGGAGACTACCGACATTTAAATTATTGTAACTTTAATATAACTTATTATTTTATTAACTAATTTCGTTTATAGAAGTAAAATTACTATAATGATTTAAGATAGGCTATATAATGCAAAATTTCATCATACAAATCAGTGACGTATATTAAAGACTAGAAGCAAACCCACCCGTTTGTATAATCGGGAAATAACCCATTGTTAGATTTTTTCTTTGTTGTGACAACGTCCACAGTTGCTGATTTTATATAAATGATAGACTGGAAACCTGCCAGGATACTTGAAGTGAGAAGGTCTGCCTTTGAGAACCGTCATGGTCAACAGTGAGCAAAACACATGGCTAAACATGAGGGTACCTGATTAATAATTTTTTCACACTCCGATCACGGAATGATAAGTTTATCTTTTTGTTAACTTTGTATTTGAAGTATTTTATAATATTTTATCAACAATTTTTCGATCATGGTTTCAATTTCAATTTCGTTTCGATCATCTTTCGGTACATATTTTCCATTTATGGTTGTGGAAAGTCATTCCTGGTCCTTTTTCATGTCTATTTGTACGGTTGTATGCGTAAACTTTGAGGAATGGATTTGAATTAATTAATCAGCCCGTGGTGTTTGCATTAACAATCGGCTGAGTGATGAAATTAATACATGCCGCAGCCGACGAAAAAGACACGCCCTGGCACTGAAAAGTCACATGATCATCTCAGTCCAAGCAACAATGTAATATTCATCGTTTCCATCTTGGATGTTAGCAATCTGTATTTTTTCGTTTGTTATAAACAATAAAGTTTACATTGTTGCTTCCACTAAGAAGATGAGGTGACTTTTCCGTGTCAGGGCCTGTCTTTTTCATCAGGTACGATGCTTGCCTTAATGATTCACGTTTTAAGGGGGATAGTTATAAAAGTAATAAATAAATAAATAAAAAATCATTATTATTTCTTTTTTTTATTAAAGTCTTTGGAGAGATGTCAGAAATTATTCTAAAACAAATAAGAGATTACAACTTCTAGGCGTGCAGCTGCTCAAGCTTTTGCTGCAGATGTGTAGGTACTTTTCCTCATGAGCCAATAACTGGAGAAAATTTATTTTTCATATGGCTTTTGCAATTTAGTAAATTCCTTTAGAGAAGTTACAGAGAAGTTATAGATAATGTTTATCTAAACATATTAGAAAATTCTAAAGATCTCAACTGATTGTGTGAGATGCTAATCCCAAAACTGATACTATCAATAAAAACAACCACATTCAGGACATGATTCCACGCTCTATGATTGAATACCACTCTATTGAAATGGTTACATATTGAAGAGAGATGCTGATTAGGCTGTAAACAGAGTTCCTTAACTCTCAATCATCTATTAAGTATTTTTTAGTATAGACGGAAATAAATCAATACTCTTTGATATTTTTTAAAATGTTAAAAATGCAATACCGAATTTTCATGGGTGAACCCAATTGGACACAAAATTGCAGTGCGATCATTTAAAAGAATTCTTTTCGTTTTTCCAAGAATTCTTTGGAACCAACAGCCTGAACAACGCTGGGCAAATCAGCCAGTCCGTTGGAACATTTTTCCTTTTATAAATTGAGAAATACTCAACGAATCTCCGCTAAATTTTCCATGTACGTAGTCAGGGTCACTGTGCTCTACGTAGGGTATTTTTTATTCCGTGTCTATATAAATTTTTTGAAGTTATTCTTATTTTTCGTAAAGTTGAATTGTTTTCAAAGAATGTCACTAGATGGCGATACTATCTTATCGAAAAGTTGAATAGACTTTTGTTTTTAAAGTATGTCACTAGATGGTGAGGCCAGATGGCGAACTTTAATTTAGTTATACAGGGTGAATACTAAAGTCTGAACCTCCCTTTTATTTTTTGAACCAAAGCAGATATGTCAGTTGGAATAGGAAGTTGTGGGTGGCCTATCCCATGGTGTACTTTTCATCATCCCAAATATGCAAATTAGGACACATTCAAAATTTATCTCAAAAACCGTAAGGGATAGAGAAAAAAATCCAATTGCAAACTTGTTCAGCATAAAGAAACAAACAAAACAAAAAAAATCATCCAAATCGGACCAACTAATCACACACAATGACTGTACAAACAAGTTACTTCAAACAGTTTAAAAAAAAAAAAGTTCATCAACAAAATGCTCGATGTTCCGACCATGGGCACCATAACACAAATGGGCACGGAACATACACTGGTGGCCAAAATTTTGGACCAACCAGCAATGTCAAGAACAACTGAGTTTATACGAAAACTGTTTTACACCTACAACTCTAAGTAAATATGAAACAATATTCATGGAAGAAACAAATTTATTTCTGCATTGTTGGTTTCTTATTACCTAAAATCAAAATAAGACTAGCCAAAAGTTTGGACCACATTTGTGTAATATAGAGGGAAAAAAGTATTACATCATTAACTAATGAATTATTTTGATTTTTGAGATCATTTTGACTCTACAATATTTGACAAACGACTTGAAATAGAATTAAATAAGCTGTTAATAAGATTTGGCTTAACAGCTTTCTGAATTGCTGCTATTAGTTGTTTTCGAGATTTGTATTGAGTGTTTTGGTAAAGTTTTTGTTCCGTGAGATGCCACACATTCTCAATAATATTGAGATCACGATTTCGAGCAGTCCAAGCAAAAGTGGAAATATTGTTGCTCAAAATAGGCTTTCACAACTCGTGCAATGTAGATTGCAGGACTGTCCTGCTGCTAAATCCATTGTTTTTGCTAAAACTAGACTTTGCACAAAGGGGTGAACACATTGTGAAGATCATCTTTATATTGAGCTGTTGTGCAATGTCCATCTATAATGTAAATCTTCAACTTTCCGTTGCTTCCAGTGGCACCCAGAATCATCACTCCACTATCACCCATTTGCCGCTTAATTCACAGTGGAACAAGTGTTTCTTTATCACTATGCTCTTCATAAGAAGCTATATTATCAGGACCATCCAAACTGATTCGTTTTTCATCGGAAAACACAACCAATTGGAAGTCTGTGTTTTCACGCAGATGTGTCTTAGCAAACTCTAGTCTCTCCTGCATGTGTTTCTGTGTTAGTGGCAACTTTATGGGTATAATTTCATAGGCAAAGTTCTGAGCACGTAGTTCGCTGCGAATTGTTCTTCTTGAGGCAGCAAGTTGCAGACTAAGTTTGACTTGTGTGGTGTTGACTACATGCCCAGATGTAATATCATGTCTAACATGTCTCTTAATTCTTGATTTCTCTCTTCGTGTCAGTGCACAAGGTCGTCCTATTTCCGTCCTATTTTCCAATTAACATTTTTAACATTTCTGATAAAGATTTGTAGCTCACACGAGAGATTTCAGCAACTTTTTTGTAGTTTGTAAATTGTTTGTTAAAATTTCTAATTCGCTCTCGTTGGCCTTTAGTTAACATTGTACAATACATAATATGGTTTTAGTGCTCACCACAAAATACGATGACTCGTAATATGCAAATCATTTGCATGTTTGTGATGTTGGTCCAAACTTTTGGCCAGTCTTATTTTGATTTAAGGTAAGAAAAAAGCAACGACGCAGAAATAAATTTGTTTCATCCCTGAATATTGTTTCATATTTACTTAGAGTTGTAGGTGTAAAATATTTTTAGTATAAATTCATATTTTCTTGATTTTCCTGGTTGGTCCAAACTTTTGGCCACCAGTGTAACATCGGCAAGCATGGCTGGTGTCACTCCCCGGTACGCTTCCTGGATTCGTTGAACCAGATCCTCCAGTGAGGCGGGCTGTGCAGCATAAACCTTGTCCTTCAGGTATCCCCACAAGAAAAAGTCAAGTGGTGTAAAATCAGGGGAGCGGGGTGGCCAACGAACTGGTCCTCCTCGGCCAATCCATTGTTGTCCAAACATCTCACTTAGACGCTCGCGAACGACCAACCCGTAATGTGGAGGAGCTCCATCATGCTGAAACCACGTGCGTTGATACGAGGCCAATGGCAAATTTTCAATGAAGTCTGTGACTACCACGTTGAGAATTTCAGCCCGGTAGCGTTCTGCAGTCAGTGTTCCATCGTAAAAATACGGTCCAACCACAGTGTCATTGTACAATCCACGCCATACATTGATTCTCCAGTTCACTTGATCAGTTGCTTTTTGCAGACATCGTGGGTTTTCGTCTGCCCAATAATAATGGTTGTGCCTGTTGATAACTCCATCCCTGGTGAACTGGGCTTCATCTGTCCACAGCACTCATGAATGAAGTTTGGATTGTCATCCAGGCAGGTAAGTAACTAGTTGCAGAAGGCGGCCCTAGCAACATAATCCAATGGCAGTAAATCCTGGTATGGGTGACAATGAATATGGTATGGTATGCGTTTAGAATGTTGAGAACAGTTCTCTGATGGCACCCAACATCTGCAGCAATTGCTCTGCTGCTTGTGTGGGGATTTGCAGCAACTGCAGCCAGAACTAGTGTTGTTGTATTCTCGTCGTCTTGTGCCCTTGGTCGTCCTCGTTCTGCATTAACATTCCCTGTAGCCTCGAATCTTTGAATAATGTGACGCATTGTTTGACGAGATGGATGGCGTTCGTTAGGGTGTCTGTCTCGATACAACCTAACTGCAGCATGTAGGTTTCTCCTTGCCTCTCCGAAGCAGAAGATCATGTTGACCATTCCGGAACAGTGTAGCTTGCCATCCTGAAATTGTTCTGTCTTCTGTGAGCTGAAATATGCCTTTTATTTGCTTTTCCGCATGAAAGTGAATGTGAGTATGGTAATTTATGGTAATTTTTTGATTTGCATGCTTTACATGGTGGAAATATCAACATTCAGTTTTCTTTGTGCTGTGTGACTGTTTGTATGCTGCAAACAGTTCACCACGTGATTGTGGGTGATTGGTTGGTCAGATTTGGATGATTTTTTTTTTTGGTTTGTTTGTTTTTTTATGCTGAACAAGTTTGCAATTGTTTTTTTTTCTCTATCCCTTACGGTTTTTGAGATATATTTTGAATGTGTCCTAATTTGCATATTTGGGATGATGAAAAGTGCACCATAAAAAGGCCACCCACAACTTCATCAAAATTGACATATCTGCTTCGGTTCAAAAAATAAAAGGGGGGTTCAGACTTTTGTATTCACCCTGTATACTATTGTAACTTTAATTTAACATATTATTTTATTTGCTAATTTCGTTTATAGAAGTAAAATTACTATATAATGATTTAAGAGACCATAGCTTAAATTTCAGCATTTCTAATGCAAAATTTCATCATACAAACCAATGACGTTATATTAAAATTAGGCCACGGTGGAGGCCGTGGCCTGGTGGGCTTTCACTGAAACACAACTTCTCTGAAGTTAACAAACATCAGTTACGGCTAATCACGTACATCAGTGATTCAAGATCTTCACCCTCCCCCCCGGCTGCTGTGGCCATCATACAGCAGTCGTTAATCCAGGTCCATCCAGAGACCCAACTCGTCGGCCTCAGGCCATACAGGGTCTGGATGGACGCATTGGATTACGATATATATAAATTAAATAAAAATTAAATTAAATAAATACCTGCCAGAATACTTGAAGTGGGAAGGTCTGCCTTCAAGAACCGTTATGGTCGAAAGTGAGCAAAACACATGGCTAAACATGAGGGTACCTGATTAATAATTCTTTCACACTCCGATCACGGAATGATAAGTTTATCTTTTCGTTAACTTTGTATTTGAAGTATTTTATAATATTTTTTCAACAATTTTTCGATCATGGTTTTAATTAGAGCGAAGCTCTGTTATCAGGCGAAAATCAAAATTCTTTGTGCGCATAAAACTTTTGAACCAGAGAACATAGACAAATGAAATTTTGCACACAGGTGGACATGACCATCCTGATGGTCACTAAATAAAAATTTTAAAAATCGGTTCAGCCATCGAGGAATAATCACCATTTAGCTGTTCCCATTGAAATGCATTGAAAAAAATGTAAACAAACAATTGCACGCGCTAATAGATTTTTCAACATAGAAAATATGGCGAAGCCCTTCGCAAATTTTTTTCTGCACCATCGATTTTTGAGACCATTTTATCGAGTTCTTAGAACTTTTATCACCTGTTTTTTTAGAGCGAAGCTCTGTTAACAGTCGACAAGTGTAATTCGATGACCGCATAAAACTTTTGACACGTAATAGTCACAACAATGAAAATTTGCACGTGCATGAGCATGGCCATGGTGATGGTCAAGAAAAAATAACTTTTCAAATCCGACCTACCGTCGAGGAATAATCACCCTTCAATTGTTCCCATAGGAATGCATTGAGAAAAACGTAAACAAACATTGCGCGTGCAAATAGAATTTTTGACATACAAAATACGGCGAAGCCCTTCGCAAATTTTGCTCTGCACATTCGATTTTTAAGGCCAAATTTCGAAGTTCTTAGAACTTTTAACGATATTTTTTCGATTTCATTGCATTCTTGAATATTGAATCTACATTTTGACGTACATATTGTAATTCTAAGTGCTGTAATCATAGCATAATCACAATATCTTTTTTCCATAGAAGCCCATTATAAAATTACTACAACACTTAGTCATTTTTCGTGAATTGCATTATCTGCAATTGAAAAGTAAGGTAAATATTATAGTTTTTCCCAAGATTTGAACAAGATTTGCTGTAAACGCTATTGATAATCATCAATTCATAAATAGCATTCGAATCAAATCAAAAAAGGATAACTTGAACGAGCACAATGCCTACATGTTGAGATCACTTGGAACCCCAGTAACAATGATCAATGCAATGCACAATAACGCAACAGCAGCTCTGGCCAGTTCAGACGAGGCACAAGGCCTGTCTTCCCAATTATGTCTCTCCGTTGGATGTCAAATTATGCTTACACGGAATCTTTGGACAGGCAAAGGCCTCTGTAACGGTGCGGTCGGTGTGGTTGTCGACATTATCTACTCGCCAACTGAAACTCGCAACCACTTGAATGAACTGCCGATGTGCATTCTCGTCAAATTCGCAACCTATACTGGACCAACATTAACCAATGAAGCAGTTCCCATTTTACCGGTCGCCGTTGGCTTCAAAAAAGGAGGAGTATCTTGTACGTGTAAGCAATTTCCGCTTAAGTTAGCCTATGCAATCACCGTACACAAAGCACAAGGAATCACTGTTGATAAAGCAGTCATAGACATTGGTGATTCAGAATTTGGACTTGGCTTATCGTACGTGGCATTTTCACGAGTGAAGACCATCAACGGTTTATTGATCGAACCGGCATTTGCAAAGCCGCGGTTGATTAATATCAACAACCATGCATCGTGGAAGGTTAGACGTGAAGAACTTGCCAAATTACGCAGTTTAAAATGAAATTGTTTCAACAATAAAAATTAATATCAATTTAAAGAATTTAGTTAGTCATTTTCTTAACAATCAATAACGGTTCGCTCTAAATTATTGGTCAAGAAAGCGCTCCGCGAATCGCAGTCCGCCCTAGTTTCAATTTCGTTTCGATCATCTTTCGGTACGTATTTTCGATTTATGGTTGTGGAAAGTGATTCCTGATCCATTTTCGTGTCTATTTGTACGGTTGTACGCGGAAACTTTGAGAAATGGTTTTGAATTAATTATTCCTCAGGCCCAAAATCGTCAAAAACAAAGAAGCCACACAGCTAACTACTCCACGGCTCACTCCTGCCCAGAACTGTCATGGCTTCAATTGGTTTCACTTTGGTGGCGATGTTAACAATAGGATTCGTAGATACCTTTAAAATACGTCATTGGAACAAACAGCCCGAGCAATGCCAACACCACCTAAAGATAAGGCTTGGGCGCTGAAATTTCATTACATTGTTACATCACCTCAGTAGGGAAAATTCAGAGCTGCTTATTGGTGGAAATACGATTAACAATTACCTTCTGAGATGATGTAACAATGTAATGACGTTTCAGCGCTCAGGCTATATCTTTAGGTGGTGTTGGCAACGCCCGACGGGCATATCAGCTAGACGTTTGTTTTCAAAGTATGTCACTAGATGGCGATGCCAGATGAAGAAAGTTTCGTTTTATTCAATTTTTCCAGACTTTCAAGGTCGCAGGTATATATTTTCAGGAAGCTTGCTTCTCTCACAGTCAGTTATACCTTAGTCTTTCTATTCCCGGGGATAGAAAGACTATGGTTATACGTTGCTTGCTCCCGCGTGTCCAGCTGACAAAATCTACATGTTTTTGCGCCACAGGGGAAGAAATACAATGTTGTTTACCGAAATGGACTTGAATGCACAACTACTTTACAATCCATGTCAGCTTGCCTGTGTAGCTGATTCATTTATCTTTTTTTTTTTTTTCATTATTTATTTTTGTACATCTTTATATATAAAAATTCAGGCTCAGGGTGCGTCTGTAAATGTTCTAAAAATTTTTGAACCACTTATCCGATTGAGCTCATATTCGCAACATATGTTCGTTAGGTCCGGAGTAAGGTTTACATGCCCTCAAAGTGAGGGGGGAAGGGGTAAAAATCATATATCTGGGCTTATGTTTGTTTGTTTACTCAAAAGATGGCGCTAGGTTTTGTTTATTTTTTTTTTATACAGACCTCTCCTTTGAAACCGAAACTGGAATAGGACAGCAAAAAAACTTCCGTTTTCCTCCTGATGTGTATTAGTGTTTGCACATTTCAAGGCGGGAAATTGAAACTTTTGCTGTCTTGCTTTTGCGCAGTTAATCCAGTTTCGGATTCCAGGGAAAGGTCTATATAAAAATTCAGGGTAAAACTTTTGAACCACTTATTCCTTTTGAGCTCATATTTTCACGAGATGTTCGTTAGGTTCAGGATAAAGTTTACATGTGCCGAGTGTCAGGTTGGCCCAAAGGGAAAAGGAAAAATAATCTTTTGCTTGATCTGTCTGTCTCAATGATGTATATTAAAGATAGACTCCGAATCCTATTGTTAACCGCGACAAAAAGTGAAGCAAATTGAGCCATGATAGTTCTGGGCAGGAGTGAGCTGTGGAGTAATTAGCTGTCTGGCTTTTGAAGATTTTGAAGATTTTGAAGATTTTGGGCTCCAGGAATAATTAATTCAAAACCATTCCTCAAAGTTGTTCTGCGTACAACTGTACAAACAGACACGAAAAAGGATCAGGAATTATTTTCCACAAGCATAAATCAAAAATACGTAACTAAAATGAAAATACCTAACTGAAAGACGAACGAAACGAAATTGAAATTGAAACCATGATCGAAAAATGTATATATAATAAAATACTTCAAATACAAAGAAAACGAAAAGATAAACTATCACTCCGTGATTGGCATGTGAAAGAATTATTAATCAGCTACTCTCATGTTTAGCCACGTGTTATGCATCATCTTCACTCACTTTCGGCCATGACATACGTCATTGGTCTGTCTGACATGAACCTACAATATGCGCGGACAATGTAGGTCATGTATGTCAATGTATGTCATGTCCTACAATGCAAGGTAAAGTTTCTGCCAAAATACGCCATAAAAAATTACTTTGGCCATGGTCTTTTAATCCTCTGATCTGTGCACTCGCGCAAATTCCGTTGTTGAAGTCAACAATTGGACTGCTGTATTAACTGAAGAGTCGATTTGTGCCCCCTCTATTGCTTGAATTTGGCTACAGCCCAAACTTAACAATGTATTTTGACCTTAACAATGCATTACGTGTTCAGCAACAAATACTTAACATTAGCTGACAGTTTTGTTAGGTTGTATGATCGCCTCTGATGCCAATAGATGTGACTTCGATCCCGGCCGAAGACAACGAAGATTTTTTCAGGTAGTAAATCCTGTGATCACGCACTTCCTTTGGAAGGGAATTAAACCCGTTGGTCCTGTGATGTTGTTTGCCGGATGAATTTTTTGAGAAAAGTTAAAGTTATGTTTAGAAAAATCTGTATGGATTAGATTTTGCTTTACTGTTATTGCAATTTACTTGTGCAATTATTATTGAAACATAATGTAAATGGATTTCAGAAGCAGTAATTATTATTATATTTAGTAAGGCTTTCTTCCGAAGGAAGTGCGTGATTACAGGACTTTTTCCCTGAAAAAATCCTTGTCGTCCTCGGCCGGGTTCGAACCCGCGTCCTCAGGCATCGGAGGCAATCACGCAACCCTGAGCCATCGTGACCAATAAGGAAAAGTGTAGTCTTCTGCTAGACAGAGAGTAGTATCCACTAAATGATTTTTAGTGGAAGCACTATGGTTCATTGGAACTTTCAATGCTAATATATAGAATGTTATATATCAAACAACTTGGAATGGTGTGTTATGATGAATACAAGGTATTCTAAATGATAATTCAAATTAATTCAAACTTACGTGGTTTAATGGTATCATATGGTCCATTAGAACTTTCAATGTGAACATAGTCCAGTTGAAGAGTATGGTTTAGCGAGTGGTTTAGCCTTTCGGTACTTGGTTATGCATTCCTTAATGGTTTATTATTCCTAAACATTTTTTCATGTACTCATTTTGGCTGTGTACTCACATTCAGATGAATCAAAATTTCTTCGAATTTGAGCCCGAACAACGAAAAAAGATTTCAATTTAAACAGAAATAAATTCGTTTTGAAAATTCAAAAAGATTTCTTTTTAAAACCTCCCAATGGATGTCTCCAAATACCGTCCTTTAGCAGAATCTAAAACATGTATTTTTTCTAAAAATATTCTAAGCTTTGTTATGTGTTCTTTTCTGAATATTTACACACAGAAATTACAACATTTCTTCAAAAACGAGCCCGAGCAACGCCGGGTAAAATAGCTAGTATAATTTAATTTTCTTTTGTTCCTAGTTCTTTGTTTATAAATCATCATTTTTGCTTTAAAATGATTATGAAGGCTTTCTAGAGTGTTTCTCATTTTCTTGCATTTCGTTCATACTTTGTCAATTTTTAACATAACAAACAATCGTTAAAAAAAAATTACTCCATGCATCTTTTCCAACCGGGCGAAGCCAGGTCATATTGCTAGGTCATTATAATGCAAGTTTTTTTAAATACATAATAAAAAACTTATATTACAGGTTTTTCACATTGCTTTAGTACCTTTCCACAAATATTTAATCCATATTTATAATAAATTGTGCAAATTTATAGAAGTATGACAATGATCAATTTTTTTAATATACACCTCTCATCTACTTCTACTTAATTTCAGTAGTTGTAGACCTACGTTTGGGTCAAATTTCGCAAGAGGATTTTGACCCTCTTTTTCAACGTTTTTTTTTTTTTTAAATTTGATATAATAACTAAGCTTCGATGACAATGCAATATACTGTATGAGACTTTCGGAGTTTATAAAAAATCTATTAAAGGTTTAAAGGCCACTGTCAAATACGATTATCCAAGCTTGGGACAATTTTTGACTAGTTTGATCCAAGACCTTCAATAAAGAGACACGTCATTTACTTAATTTGCATGTAATATGGACTGTTGGGTGTTTCATTGGGGAAGTTCAGATGGCGCTGTAACGGTGATGTCATAATTTCGATTCGTTAAATTTTGCTGGATGTTCAAATCGAAATATAATGTTAAGAGTGGCAAGTTCTGATTGGCTGTGTCCAGTCAGCTGGCTCAATGCAACAAGTTTAGTTTGGCCCAGTGCGATAAGTAATCGCAGAGACGAAAGCAGAAAAAGGAAAACGAAAAAGCAAAAAAATAAAAAACGATTAAAGGTCACAGCTGATCCCCAACACCAACTTTTGTAAAAAAAAAAATATAAATAAATAAATAAATAAATAAATAAATAAATAAATAAACGATTGTATCAAACCAATGTCTTAAAAGCTGTCTTAAAACCAATGTTTTTGTTTTTTCCTGAACAACAAGGAAATCGAAGAACGAAAACCATCATAGAATTTGGCAGCAAGCAACTGCAGTTTTAGCGAAAACTGTTAACGAAAATTATCAAATATCTATCTGTTCTAAAACTACAGTAGTTCCCTGACAAGTTTATAATGATTTTTCGCTCCTTGATTTCTTCGTTGCAAAAGAAACGATAAAATGCTTTTGAGCAGCTCTCAAGACATTACCAGGATTGTTAGAAGTAAAATATTTGTGATAGGGGATAAGAAACAGCGAAGTAGGCTAGCTCGTAAACGCACAACATAAAGATTTTAACTTCTGAGTGAAATTAGGACGAATTAAACGACTATATCTTCATGAATTATAGAGCTGCTAGTATCTTATTATTCATTTACCTACACCATCGCCAGTGATTATAGTATCTTATTATTCATTTACCAGGTGTCCCAAACATGACTGATGGATTTTGAAAATCAATAAAAAAAAGACGGAATGCGATAGATATGTATCGTTTGCAGCCTTATGCTTAGGAAATCAGAGAAATTTATCCCACCAAATTTCAAATTTAGCTACCATTTCTACCAAGAGATGGCGCTGCAGGCGATCTGTAACAGGTATAGTTAAAACGAAGTATTTCAGCTCGCCATTCCATAGTTCGTCGTCAAGCTGATAGTGTGTGCTGTTGAGATTGCAAGTCCGCTCTACCAAAATGGTTTTTTGCAACAGTCCTGGCAACATTTTCATACCGGTTTTTATTTTTTCATAGTTTTCAGCGCCACCTGTGGGTGAAAATGTTAACTGAATTTGAAATTTGGTGGGATAAAATTCCATGATTTCCTAAGCATAAGGCTGCAAACGATACGTATCTATCGCATTCAGTCTTTTTTTTTATTGATTTTCAAATCCACCAGTCATTTTTGGGACACCCGGTATATTATTCACTTAATGGTATTTATAAATTTAATAATTTAACAAAAAAGTAATTATTTAATTTGTTTTATTTTTTATATTTTTGACATCTTTCGTGAAAGTTTATTTTTATTTCGTTCACAATCTTTGTCCTAAATATTTATCAAAGTTCAACGTCCTAGAGCTTTGAAGAAAAAAAATTACGTGACTAAGAATATGTGAAGAATTTAATGGTGGCTATTCCATTTTCTGAAAATGGCTAAAAATGGGCGCATTTGGGGTCCGTGCAAAAACTTCAAATGGGAACATGGGTCAAGTAGGATGTCATTGGATGGATCTTGGAAGAAGAAACAACTTTTTGTAGGAAAATTTTTTTCCAATCGTCATTTTTCAGGATATAAACAATAAAAAAAACTTTCAGGGGAGTTGCAGGTTTCATCACATGAAGTGTTCAAACTGTCATCCATTTTGCTGCTTGCATTTGCACAGTCTCCTCATCACGTCATTACAAGCCGAGAGGACCTGTTCCTGCGTTAGCTTGTGGATTGCTTGTTCTCCTTATTCGGTTCTGCATGCCCTCTTTCGTTGTCAGCTGTTCATGGTACACAATTTCTTTAAGTCGTACTTACAGGAAAATTCGAGGGGAGTGAGCTCTCAAGACTGAAAGGATCATGCTATGGGTCCAATCCTACCAATCCATCGCAGGAGGAAGATCCGATAGACGACTTCTCGCGCGATTCGCGAGTAATTTGCGGACAGCAATCCTGCTGAAACCACATGCCAATCCTCGTCGCTAAGAGCAGACCTTAGAGGAATCAGGCAGTACGTTCAGGGCCGTACCCAGAAATATTTTTCGGGGGGGGGGGGCTAAAGGGGACCGGCCTATGGGGGGGGGGGGGATCCCCCATGTAACAGATTTAGTTGACATGGTGACCAATGCATGACGTTTCCGCGCTCAGGCCTTGTCTCTCGGTAGTCACAACTAATGATGGTGGAACAATATATGACGTTTCCGTTATCAGGCTTTCTGTCTAGGAGTTGTTGGTCAAGCCCTGTTTATCTAGCTGGCTTTATATCAGTTGGCACTGACAAATTTTGCGTTATGACTTTAAAATATTTTAAGGGCCAATTCATTACTTTGTCAAGTGAGTCTTCTCAACTGACAAAGGACATAACGTAGTTGTACGAGCACCTTGGACGCGATAGCGTTGCGTATTTTTGAGTAGTAGAAGAAAGAAGCTGAGAGCGCAATAATACACATAAAAATGGAATCTTTTTATGGCTCAAAGTTTTCGTTTTCTTGGTTTATTTTGAATGAAAAAAATTTAACATTTTCTTATTTTACAAGCATCAATAGTAGCTTTAGATGAGTAACATATTTTTATTTGGTGGGAATCTGTGAGATACATGTTCGTGAGTCTTTAGCAATAATGGACTTACATTGTTGAGATGAGGAACACTTGGTTACAACAATGTTACAGTATTTTTGCTAAACACTCAGTTGAGAAGTCTCAGCTGAGAAAGTAAATAATGAAGTGTTCCTAAGTTGTTTATTTAAATCATCAACGCATCCTTAACAAAACGCAAAAAGAAAAGAAATTCTGTCCATTGTCAGACAATGCCTAAATCTATATTGACTTTACTTTGAATGCAGTCTAGTAACTAATTTCACAATTTTCAGTCACAAGAGTGAACTGTATATAAAGAATTTTTTATAAGGTGATTCAAAAGTCCCGCCACACATAGTTCCTGCTATTTTTGAACAAGCAAATATTTGAATACAAAAGTAATGCTGTATATGTTTTATGGAATACATCATGATTTACAGTAAATGTTATGACTAGGGTTTAGATTTTGCATATAATGGTTACTTTTTTCTTGAACTAGTAATTCATCTCACGCGTTTTAATTGAAATTTGCAGAGTGCGCTAAAACATGTGAGCGGAGATGGGACGGGAGACGTATTTAATTTCAGAGCCTTTATTTAATTGACTTGGTTAGTTACCAACGTAACTAAGTTACAAAACACTCTGAATAATATTATTTTTACAATTTATGATTCCATAAAGGAATTATCAAAATATTCTCAATAGTTACTTTTTTCGAACAATTAATAAATTTGAAATAATAAATTTCAAGATCGTGGAAGCGTAGACACATTCGCTCGTTGCTAAGTGAAAGCGCTGAGGTCAGATTCCGAACTTGAAATATACCTCGATGCATGTAAATCATCAAGAGTCCTTGTGTTGAATCGCACAACATTACCGTAAGAAAACGGCCACCTGTTAGAGTAAATTGACTGATTGGGACTGTAAATAAGCAATAAAATGCACATTAGATAAATGAAATTGGCATCACACAAGCACGAGCTTAATATTAAGAAGATCAATGGAACAAGCAATCAGATACAGTACGCCACAACGCCACTCACCAAGCGTGGTAAGCCGAGCAGGGCCTGTTGACAGGATCGCCTGAAAGTGAAGAATCGGTGGGCCGACGTGGTTCTCTGTTTCCAATCAAAAGAAGATGAGATTTCTGTGAAGCTTGCAACTCCTCGGTGAATACTTTTTGCTGAGGTATTCCCTTGGATGAACGCTGAAGTGACGACAGCGAGCCTCTTATGCTCGAAAGAAATAGTTCGCTAAATGGATTTGCAGAATTGTCCAGGTAAGTTAACAGTTCAATGTTCCACTGGGTTAGCTCGCTAGAAATGATACAATTAGAAATTGGAAATGATATAAAAGAAATTAGAAGTCGTAGCGAGCAAAGAAAAGTGAACTGGATAGTGAAAGACTGGAGTGGTTCCATTCCTCAAGCAAGAGGTTTATGCTTGCCCTTCCTTCAACTTGTACATTTCAATTTAATCAGACTATATACCGTTGGCGGAGTTAATTACGGATTTGGATAGGAGTGTTTACGCGTCTACCTCTATTTTCGGCATTTTTCCTTTCGGCCTAGCAGGATTTATGGAGGAAGACATTGACTGCATCACCAGTATTGTATGCATAGGCATATTCTCCGTTTCTCAACTCCATGAAGAAATTCAGTGGTAAGCCAAAATTCTATCTGCCCTACTATTCATTTTCGTCGTCAATATTGTTCTGTGTAGCATATCTGAAATCCTAAATTTCAACAATTTGACATAAGCTTTGCTTAGCAGCATAAGTGATGAAACTATGCAATTAGTGTGTTGTTGAGTATAGAAATATTTATGGTCTGTTCTGCTAATTTAATTTCTGTGCTTCCATATTAATTGCTAGTGTCAATGTGTGAGTGCAAGTGAGAGCATTAATGTTGCATTAAAGTGATATCTTCAGTAATTGCTATCACTGTGTGTTTATTGTTGTTTTTTGCTGTGCTTCTGACATAGGCGTATCAAAGCCGTGCATTTCTGTTGTTCATATTGGTTTGATTTCTACATTGAACAGAAAGTTAAAGTGCACCAAGTAATTAGTGTTTAATGTGACTTCAGTGTTTCTGAATGAAGAAGCATATGTGACTTCTAGTTTTATCATTATTGTTAATTATTTTCATATGTGTTGCTTATCAGCGATGAGCCTTGCTAGATTTGTGTTAGTTTATTACTAATTTAAAATTGCTACAAAAAGTAAATGTAGTTCAATCTGGAAATAAAAGTTATTTGCATTTAAACTATTATTCAATATCTCTTACTTTTTTATATTTTAGCTACACATCTTCCACTGTGAACGTGCCAGAAGTAAGGGACACATTTAGGGTAGCAGCAGCAAAGTACGATTTGGTCTCTGGCCTAGCAAAACAATTTTTGTGCTTTGATTTGTGGTGTTCTTCCGGACAGAGGGCAGCAATAACGGAGCGAGCTCTTGCATTCAGCTTAGAATTCTACGGAACTTTTGGTTTCCCTTACAGCCAAGATTACGTTCTTCTTTGGTTTGGGAAGTAAAGGATGCATTTAACCAAGAGATTGTGTCTACTGTAATATGGCAAAGAAGAAGATAACAGAAGAACAAAAGCAGGAGTGACAGATTAGTCAAGGATTGGCAGCAACTAAATTTAAAGGTAACCTAAAGCAGTTCAATCAGTGTTTTATGTTACTTGCTGACCAGTTAACGTTGCAAGATGAAAAAAATAAAACTGAGTGGTACAAGAAAGCAATGAAGGAAGCACATATGGAATAAAAGAAATTCAAGCGATGGAATTATCAGAAATGATTAAATGAATAGAGCAACTTCTAAAGGTAGTGCCACTCGACAGGAAATTGAGAGTTACAAGGCACTATTAAAAGTGAAACTGAAATACTTGATCAAGAGGATAATAAGCAGGAACTGCATGTTTTAAAGAGTGTTAGTGGTTGGTTAGTAGCAGATAAAATTATAAGCCAAATAAAAGATGGATATCTGCAGATAAATTTCATGAGACAATTACTGGATAAGATTCGTCATCCTTATTTTGCTGAAGGAAAAAAATTCTTGTTTAAAAAGGAAAAAAAAACGGTGTGAAATTGGTAATCCCTATAGTGATTTAAATCATGAATCAGATCATAGCATCATTGCACGATGATCCCTCATCAGGACACCTGGGAATAAATAAGACAATAGATAAAATATCTAAACTATATCAGTGGCCTAATATAAGTAAAGACGTTGCAAAATTTGTGAACACATGCAACAAATGCTAGCGCAACAAGGTACCGCATACTTTATACTATGGTGATTTACAAACACTAGAATATCCTCCAGAACATTGGCATACAATATCTCTAGACTTCATTTTACCATTGCCAAAAACTGCAAAGGACCAATGACAGTTATGGACAAGTGTTCAAAAAGAGTTTATCTATTACCATGTATATCATCTGTTACTGCAGAGGGTACAGCCAGACTGCTTGTGGATAATATATTTAAGGTGCAGGGATTTCCACAAGTGATCATTTCGGATAAGGATGTGCGATTTACCTTGCAAATTTGGAAATCAATCTTTGAGGCACTGGGTTCTTCGCTTAAGTTTAGAAGCATCTATCATAAAAAAAAAAACAATCAGACTGTCATTCAGATCATACGAAATTATCTCAATGACACAAAAAGTGATTGGGAGGAATGCCTTACGACTACTGAAATGGCCATAAATTCAGCAGTGTCAGAATCTACAAGTTTAGCTCCATATTACTTGGACCTGGGGAGTGAGATATGCATTCCTCCTACACTGAATAAATATGTTCAGGACAATGCTAACCTCCCACAATTGGTCAGTAAACTAAGGCAAACTTATAAAGAAGCATCTACCAAAATATCTAAAGCTAATGCCAAGTATAAAAAAGAATATAATAGAAAACGCCTAAGATATCGTCCTAAAGTAGGAAGTATGTGCTTCCAGGCTACGTAACCTCAAAGAAAAGTTGGGGAAAACATTATACTCAAGATTTTTGAAAGGTCATTTAAGGTTGTAGGGATAATTAATAAAGTCACAGCAAGATTAAAGATTTCCAGCAAAGTGGCATTGTGTAAATAACGTTTTCCATTGTTCGTTATTATGGCCTTATAAGCTACGTAAAAAGATTATTTGGAGTCTAGGCCCCATTGCTGATCCGCAATTTGAGAACGTTTATAGGGTTCAAAAGATACTGGATGTTAAAGGGAAACAACCGAGAAGGCAGTTTCTGGTAAAGTGGGTAGGTTACTCTGATCCCACCTGGAGCTAGAAAATAACTTACATACAGGGGGGTAGACAGAATAATAGGAACACCTTTCGAATATCTAGAAAAATACTTGAGGAATTATCCTGAAACTTCAGTTCTGTAAAGAACATGTTACTCCTCAAACATTACAGTGAAAGATTTGTCCCAAAGGCAAATAGAAGACCAGTAACAAATTGAACAAAAAAAAATAATGTTTGGGATCACCCTGTAAAAAAGGTTTGAAATGCATTGTAGCTGTAGCATATGATTAGGAGGCTTCTTTTACTTCTGTGTTCATTTATATGAGAATAGCATTTATATTCATGGAGATATTAAGGTTTCTTTAAAAAAATAGAAATTTTTTGTAAGTTTTTTTATTTTCTCACATGCAGGGAATTCAAACCAATGCAATGTCATTTTCAGGAAACTTAACAAACTACAGGAGAGACACCACCGTGCAATCGAGAATATTAAAATACAGTAGACTCCATATAATTCGAAACTGCCTAATTCGATTTATTGCCTAATTTGTATAAATTGCAAGGAACGTTTGATATCCTTTACATTTACTTTAGAATATTATTGCATAATTCAAATTTTCTAATTTGAATTACCGACCAATTCGAATCAATCATCAAGTACATTTCATTTATAATAATGTATTTTTCATCGTCTACTTTGAACGCCATAGTTATTTCGAAAATAATTTGTGACTAATTCACACAGTGGTGAGGCCATTGCTTTCACAGCCGATAATGGAGGTGGAGACCTACCAGATCTTTATAACGTTTGGGATAGTCTGCTTTCCTTATATGGGGATTGGCTCTGTAATCTCGAAGGTTATGTTGACATCAACAAGGAAGTTGTTATGACGCAACAGCTCAATGATGATTAAATAGTGGAGCAAATGAGCAATCCCAACCCTGAAATTATTGATGTAGATGATGATGATGATGGTGATGATGAAGTACAATCAAGAGAACAACTGATATCCTTTACAAAGCCAGGAATAAATGGCGAAACTAGTTGGAACTCCTGATGTCCCTCTGTTACACTGTAAGGCCACCACCTGTTTAGTTAATAGGAACAGTATTATAATCCATCCTTCCACCGAACAACAATATCCAATGCTGGGAAAAGTGTTCGATGCTCTCTGAACCATCCGAGCATTTGGCTTTGCTTCGTCGTTGGATGAAATTGACGAACTATGTGAGAGACTCAACATGAACTGATGAAAAATGTTCCTACCATTCTTGTACAAAAACCAACTACAGATTACTTCAAATAAACAGGCGAGTTGAAATGTTTCTTTTCATTGTTTTTTCAATACATTGTACATACGATTACTGATTACCCATACTCCAAAATACATAGTTTTTAGTATAATCGATTTAGTGTGTATAATTATGACCAATATCATAAAATTCGAATTCTCGCCTAATTCAAATTTTTTTGTTGGTCCGTTTGGATTCGATTAATGCAAAGTCTACTGTATTAAATATTTGATGAAATATGAGCAATTTTACTAAACAATATTCAACTGTGGATGTCCAAGAGTTACTATAATGACTTTTGCATAATTTATTAGCCAAATGTATAGAGCTACTTTTATAAAAAGCCCAAGCAAATATCGTGAAAATTCAAAAAGATATCGTCGATAGAATGAGTTGAGTTCATGCCAGCTTAAGAAGAAGTTGATACTGGTGTCCGGTCCAAAAATAAAAATTTTTAGAAATTCTCTATCATTTTGTTTAATTTTGAGAGCAACTGAAATTCAACTCATTCTATCGGCGATATCTTACTCAATTTTCATGTTTACTTGAGGTTTTTATAAAAGTAGCTCTATACATTTGGCTAATAAATTATGCAAAAAAGTTTTGGTAACTCTTGCGCATGCGCAGTTAAACATTAGAAAATATGCTCATATTTCATCAAATTTTTAATATTTTAATATTCTGATTGCAGGGTGTTGTCTCTACTGTAGTTTGTGAAGATTTCTGAAAATGACATTGCATTGAGTTGAAAACCCTGCATGTTATAAACAAAATATTTACAAAAAAAAAAATCTATTTTTTTAAAGAACCCTTTATATCTCCATGCATATACCTGCTATTCTCATACAAATGAACACAGATAAGTAAAAGAAGCCTTCTAATCATATGCTACAGCTACAACGCATTTCAAGCATTATTTTTTACAGGGTGATCCCAAACATTATTTTTTTGTTCAATTTGTTACTGGTCCCCTATTTGCCTTTGGGACAAATCTTTCACTGAGGTATATGAGGTGTAACATCCTCTTTACACCACTGAAGTTTCAGGATTATTTGTCAAGTATTTTTCTAGATATATGACAAAATGTCTAAAACGAAAGGTGTTCTTATTATTCTGTCCACCCCCTTTAGGTGTCAAGAAATAGAAAAAAAAATATTTGAAAATCAAAGGAAGAGCAAGAGTCAGGGGTGAAGAAGTAGTAGAAAGCTCCCAGCTGAACAATGTAGAAGTGGGGAAAGGTCAGTCGACAGGAAGACTGCGAAAAAGGCCTTGGAGGTTGTCATGGTTAAGACAAGTCTTCGAAAAAATTATTGCACGTTTTCAAAACAGAGGCAGTATTCAACAACATGCAAGACAAGGATGACCAAAAACAGTAAGAAATGAGGACAGTGCCACTGTGGTTCTTATTCCAGTTGCTGTTAATCCAAAAACCAGTAGAGGGTGCATCTAGTCTGGGTAGCATAAAAAATTATTACACCTACAGTAAAAAACATACAAAAAATAATTACAAGGCGAATCGGAAATAATTACAAGAGCTTATGAGTATCTCGAGTCCTTCCTGTACATCGAAAAACGCGTTCGTAGCAAACAGAATCACCCCGTTGGGAGACGATATAAAACTAGATATGTTTTTCGCAGTGAAGCGGCCGTGATGTCGAATAAGAACGATCGTGATTGCCGTGGAAAAACGGAGAACGAAACAGGAAAGCGAGAAGAAAGAAGAGCGTGAATGAGAGTCCTACAGCAGAAAGGTGGAAAAAAAGATCAGAAGTTAATTAGAAATTGGAAATTAGAAGTCGCTGATAAGATAGAAATTGGAAATGATACAAAAGAAACTAGAAGTCATGGCAAGCAAAGAAAAGTGAACTGGATAGTGAAACACTGGAATGGTTCCATTCCTCAAGCTAGAGGTTTGTGCTCGCCCTTCCTTCAACTTGTACATTTCAATTTTACCGTACTGTATACCGTTGGTGGAGTAATTACGGATTCGGATAGGAGTGCTTATGCGCCTACCTTTATTTACGGCATTTTTCCTTTTAGCCAAGTAGGATTTATGAAGAAAGACATTGGCTGCATCACCGGTATTGAATGCGTAGGCATATTCTCCATGAAGAAATTCAGCAGCAAGCCAAAATTCTATGTGCCCTACTATTCAGTTTCGTCGTCATTACTGTTCTGTGTAATATATCTGAAATCCTAAATTTCAACGATATGACATAAGCTTTGTTTAGTAGCATAAGTGATGAAACTCCGCAATTAGTGTGTGTGGCTGAGTATAGAAATAATTATGGCCTATTCTGCTAATTTGATTTTTGTAATTCCATATTAACAGCTAGTGTCAATGTGTGTGTGTGCAGATGAGTGCATTAGTGTTGCATTAAAGTGATATCTTCTATAATTGCTATCACTGTGTTTTTGGTTTGTTTTTTTTTGTTTCTGTTTTGTTTTTTGTTTTTTTGCTGTGCTTCTGACGTACGATTATCAAAGCAAACATGGCCACCATTATAGAATAATCTACGTGGCTGTGCAGTTCTGTTGTTCATATTGGTTTGATTTCTACATTGAATAGAAAGTTAAAGTGCACCAAGTAATTAGTGTTTAATGTGACTTTAGTGCTTCGTAATGAAGAAATGAGTGTGATTTCTAGTTTTATCATTAGTGTTAGTTATTTTCATAAGAGCTGCTTATCAGTGATGAGCGTTGCTAGATTTGTTAGTTTACTTAATTTAAAAGTGCTCCAAAAAGTAAATGTAATTCAATCTGTTAATAAAAGTTATCTGCATTTAAACTATTATCCGATACCCCTTACTTCTGTATCGTTTACCTATACATCTTCCAGTGTGCACATGACAATTGGGGATTTTATAAGAAATGTTTGGATCTGCCACCAGACCGTCCATTTTCCAATAGCAATTCCGTTAGACTTGACGAGGTTGATGGTACTCTCCATCGAAGCACTAAAATAATCAAAAGCCTATTTTGTAAATACCCAAAGAATAGGAGTCTGATGCAAAAAGCATTACATCATCTGCATAAGCAAGCGTCTTGATGTTTATGGACTCTGCTGGCAGATCACATCCCCGGATATCTGGATGGCGATTCAGGTACTGTAGTAATGGCTCCATAGATGAAATGGAACCATTAATCCCCACACATGACATGGCCGACACATACAGTGCAGAGATGATCGTAGAAAAAGTCAAAAGACGAAGATGATGAAAAATTGAAAGAGAAATTGATGGTTCACTTTATCAAAGCCCTTTTCCTGGTCAAGACTTAATACTGCAAGAGATTGTTCATGAACACATGCTTCCTCCATAACACACCTGTTTGTAATTAGATTGCCTGACATCCTGCGAGATGGTATTGAACAGGACTGCCCCAGATCGATAATCTTATCGGCGAATAATTTTAATTTTAATTGAAACACTCCAGTGAAGAGCTTATCATTCGTATTCAAAGGGTTATTGGCCTCCACTGAGTTACAAGTTCTGGATCCGGTATCTTGGGAAGCAGGATGATCTTCCCGACCATGAAATCTGGTGTGATGGAGGTAGGATACTTAATAATGGAATTGAATACTTGCACCAGGAAAGGCCAGGAAGTTTCCAAGTCGCATTGTACAATGAATACGGGATTTCGTCCAATCCCAGGCTGGACTGAACGGCCATCTGACGAAAGAAACTTCTTGACTTTGTCTTCAGAGAAAGGATGGGTGATAAACAGGTCAGTCTCCTCTGAGTGGTCTCATTGCGTCTATCCAATGTTTCGTGGTGTCTAATGGAACGACTGGATGACTAAAGAACGATGAAAACTGAGAGTGGTAAGCTGACAAAATGGTTGCATCAGACTCCACTTCCCCACCTTCCACTATTAAACGGCAACATCGTTTTTTGTTCGCTCGACGTCTCTCCTCTGCAAATGCTGCCGAAGACGTATTTTCTGATGTCAGACACACAGGACATTTTAGCCCTAAGCGCTGCGCATCATATACGCATTTATCTCGCTTTTCATTTAATCAATTTCGGCAGCAAACTCCTCCTTAGGGGTGGAACATTGGAGGAGTCGTAAAATGTCTTGAAGTATGAGAGATGACGTCTATGTCGTCTAGCTTCCTTCATCCCAATCTTCTGGAAGATTTTTTTAATTTTGGATTTTAACACTAACCACGATTCAAGCGCAGGAGGCAAATTGTGGAGACGTTTTTCTACAAACTAAACGAATAGACCTTTATATTCCTCAATATCGAGTAGAAGCGTTAAAAACCAGTTGTGATGGGAAGCAGTACCTGCAGCTGAAGCTGGAGAAGAAAGGTTCCATGATCACATGATGGCACTGTGGTCAGAAAAGGAGCATGGAATAACCTCCATTATACCAGGTGAGCCAACAAGAGCATTATCGAGTTATCAAGAGCCAACCGCGATGACACAGTGGAACCTCGACGATAGGTGAACCCATGCTGATTATTTGGAGAAGAACAAGTCTATAAATCAAATAATGCTCCACGCTGGCACAAGTCATGAATGTACCTAGACGAAAAGATGTTGCAAATCATGATCGAAGAACAAAACATGTTGAAATTAAGAATTTAGAGATAAATCTATCCAATTTGATGCTTGGGAAGATGGGAAGAATTCTGTAGACATTAAACTTTAGAAAGAGTAACATTTCCGGCTCTGTAGACAAACATGGAATGAGAGCACTACCAGTTTGTGGAAAATAAATGCAACATGACTTCAAACACGAACATTTTGCTAAACGAACAGATTTCAAACTTGCGTTTAAATCTTGTAAAACAAAAGAATCGGCTACAATCAACTACAATCTATTATTTTCTATTATTATTGACGTGAAAAACAAATATTTTAGCATTCATTGAAAGGCCAACAGTGAACATGACTGTTGGAGTTGACACAATTTTGACTGCAAAGCTTGCACTTTTCATTACAGACATCATAAAATCACCTAAAATTCACATTTCTTGCATCTCCATTAAAACGGTAAATAATTTGCACTGAATACTTTATTCTGTAAAAGGTAAAAACAAACATGTTTCAACAGAACAGCTTAAACTTTGCCTCGAACAAATGTTTGCTTAAGGAGGGAGGGAAGGAGGGAGAGACAGAGAGAAAAAGAGAGAAAGCAAGTCCCTCCTTTCTCATGGAAATATGAAATATGCTGCAATTAAAAACTCTGCCAGGCATAAAGGTTAGAGAATGACATTTGACCCCCGACCACTTTTGAGAAGTGTATTATTTGTATTCCATTTTCATTACAAATTAAAATGCTTATTTGTGATTAAGGTTGCCTTAATTGGAAAAAGTATTACTATATTTAATCTGGGTTAATTTTTCTTTGTAAGCTGGAACTTTACCGGAGAATACAAATTAGTAGATGTCTCATTCTAGAGAGTTTGGAATGCGGAGGGGGTGGTTTCCCAAAGCGATCAAATGTGCCGCCGCTACATTTCTATTGTTCTGGCGTTTTTTAGAATGTGTTGCTGTCCTTGGGAGAGCAACCCCTATGGCTCTATGGGAAGGAGGGCTTCCGTCTTTCTTTGACTTTACAATTTTTTGGGTCTACTCTGCCTCGGGTATGGTTTTTTCGGGCATGGTTTATTCAGGTGTGGGTTTTCGGGTGTGATTTTTATTAATTTTGAATTTTATCAGGCGTTTGATAATGGGAGCATTAGAGAATGTCAAGGATATTCAGTCTCTTATACAGGGTGTTTATGAATTCCATTGCCAGATTTGGAGAGGTGGTAGGGAAGGTCAAAACTAACAACTATTCTGAATACCATTTTCCCCACAAAAATGTTGTAAACGAGTTAAAAAAAGGTGTAAAGATCCTGGCCAAGCCCTGTGAATGCTGCACTGCACGGCACCCGCAGAGCTGCATGCAAAGCAGGAAATTAGCAACGAAAGCACTAATTGGTGAATCAGAACGCACAGGGTGATCACATTCTTCATCGAGGGTGACCAGGCAGAGTCCAAGAAGTACATGCAAGCAGAAGCACCACACTTGCAACGATCTCAACATGAATGAGTTCACGTATGGAGAGATGGCAGACATGCATCTGTTGTATGGCCAGGCTCATGGCAATGCATGAGAAGCTGCAAGGCTCTACTGCGCGAGGTTCCCACCTAAGCAACATCCTTATCGTGCAACATTTATGGCGACTGACCGGCGCTTATGGGAAACTGGACAATTTTTACCCCACAGACACGACGCTGGTTCTCCAAGGACTGTGCAAACACGACATGTCAAAGAGGACATGCTGCAAAGATTTGCAGAAAACTCATCCACAAGCACCCGACAACATTCTATCAATAACACGACTGTATGGAACATTCTACATGAGCACTGACCACATCCTTATCACAAACAGAAAGTTCAGGCTTTGCGACGTGGAGACTATGTACCATGCGTGGAATTTTCTGAATGGTATCTTCAGAGTGTTACTAACAATCCTGCATTCGGCACACTTGTGATATTTTCAGATGAAGCAAGATTAACCAAGGAGGGCATGTTCAAATGCCACAACAGCCATAGTTGGGACGAACATAACCCTCATGCCACACCCATCTCCAACCATTAAGAACGCTTTCATGTCAACATTTGGGCTGGAATTCTACAAGACCAGATTATCAGACCAACTACCTCCAAACCTGAATGGAGAGCATTACCTCACGTTTCTTCAAGATATCCTGCCTGGACTGGAGGAAGATGTCTTTGGAAGTCAGACGGCAGATGTGGTTGCAGTACGATGGAGCACCATCACATTTTTACCTCGGCCATGCATGAGTTTCTCAATCAAACTTTCCCTCAATGTTGGATAAGTAGAGGTGGCCCCAATAACTGGCTGAGATCACCGGATTTAATGCTGCTGGACTTTTTCTTATGGGGTCATTTGAAAAGCCTGATTTATGTTACTCCAGTAGCCAGTGTTGACGAGCTGAGAGCAAGAATTTTTGACGCCTGCAAAGAGGTTCAGCAAAGACCAGAAGTGTTTGAGAGAGTGCGACAGAACATGCAATGGAGATGCACGTCCTGCATCACAGCCCAGGGTCATCACTTCGAGTTTCTGCATTTGAACAAATAAACTGTCTGGAGCTGCATGTCATGATTCACCAATTAGGGCTTTCGTTGCTAATTTACTGCTTTGCATGCAGCTCTGCGGGTGCCGTGCAGTATAGCATTCACAGGGGCTGGTCGGGATCTTTACACCTTTTTAACTCGTTTACAAC
>JAHWFO010100943.1:70026-94793 GCA_023313115.1 Rhysida immarginata | reverse complement strand
TATTAGAAGGAGAAGTAGGGAAGCTAAGGGGTTTCCAGTGTTCGTGGTTTGAGGGCGCTTGCAGCAATTTGGGCCTAGAGTGCCTTTATAACCGTTATAAAGGCACTCTATTTGGGCCCATCAACTGGTGCTCTCAAGCATCACTTGCAGTTGGCAAAATACATTTAAAATAAGTAATTGAAATAGAAATTTTACAACACTTGTGCTAAAAAAAATTTTCTTGTTGCTAGAAGTTAATTTCAATACCGGAAGAAAATTATAAACTATTATTTCTGGTTTTTCAGTACAGTCTATTAAAACTAAAAAATACAGAACAAAATCCAATAAAGTTGATATGAATTATTTACCAATTATGCAAACTTGGGACGTTTTGCTAACAGCCGACCTGGCTTCTTTTAATCGTTTTAATAAATTATTTAAAATAGCCTTATTAGCTCAACAAATTAATAAAAAAAAAAGTAAAGAAAAAAAATAGAAAATAAAAAAAATAATTTCCATCCAAAAACAAACAGTAAATATAAAATATATATTTTTTTAGAATTACACCCCTACGAAAACATTGTACCTTAACTTTATTGTATCAATTTACCTATTAATGTATACATAAATTGTTACAAAATAGATATTGTACAATTTACATTTTTCGTAAGGGTGTGATTCTCAAAAAATTATATTTAGTTTTATTTTATTTTTATTTGTATTTATTTATTTATTTCTTGGTTATTCTTAGATTCATTTGATAATAATGATAATATTAATGTACTATAATTACAATGAAATCTAATAGTATAATAGTAAAATATTTATGAATTTAAGTAATTTAAATAAATCATAAAGCTTGTCAAAGTATACCTGAAGCTCAAAATGGATATGTCATACAGTAAATAAAAGATAAGACTAAGGAAAATAAAATAATAGTTGTTTTTTTTTTATAAAATCTTTAAAACTTATAAAATTTACAGAATTTTTTATATAAAAATATTTAGGCTGGAAAAGGAAAAAAGTGTTCAATATTAGTTAATGAAAAACTCAATTTCTTGATTTCAATACGCTAATTCTTAATCAAAGGTTCATTGAGGAATGAGATAGTACAAAAAAAAATATTTATATTCTTTGTATATTTTTATTTTTTTTGTATATTCTTTTATAGAAATAATATTGGTTGAGGCAAAGGGAAATTGGTTGTTTTTTTATTTTCGATTTTTTTGTGTTGACGTAATAATAGTATTTTGAATGATTTATTGAATCCTCAATGTTTTAAAGACACTTTATAGTGTAATCGTTTTCATTTAGTAGTTTAAAATAATTAAGTCTAATCATTTAAAAAAAAACTTTACTTTTAAACCCTTTATCAGACAATACTAATTAAGATGACAATTTTTTATTTAATTTGCTCTTTTCAGCATTATATTAATAAAAAATTGTAATTATAGAATGTTGGAAAATAAAAAGTTAAAAAAATGAATTTTTGAGGAAAAGATACAGCGATATTTTAAGATATGATTTAAACGCTATTGGGGAATTTTAAACCACTTTATTTTTGTATCTAAAATTAAATACTGAGTAAAAATATAATATTAACAAAGTCTTATATATGGTGCTAAATTTTAAATTTTATATATTACATTGGATTTTAAAATTTTATATTTTATATTATTTTTTGAATTTTGAATATTGTATTAGACCTGATTTTTTTATGAAACTATTAATTTGTATTTACTTTACTTTTATTTTTATAATCTGTCCGGTTGTATTTTAAAATATATCGATTTTTGAGTGTGATTATTTATTTATTTTTATATTTATATTTATATTTATATTTATATTTATATTTATATTCTGTCCGTTTGGAGTCTTAATAAATAGCGATTTAAGTGTGATTTAGATTTTAAACCAAAAATCTCACGGGCAAAACTGCTCATTCAATTTTGGTAGATTTTATAAATTTTATAAATTAATGTTTTTATAAATATTTTTCAGACCTTTTGCAATAAGTGCTTCTAGAAAAGCATTTGGGAACGAAGTGCAATAAACTGTAATAATAAATTGGAAACTATATTAATATCGTAATAAGTGAAATGTTTATTATCGATATACGTTATAATGACAGAACAGTTCCAAATGTTTACATAACAGTTTAATGTGGAAAAATAACGGTAAAATCAGCTCTTATGGTGAAACAGCTTACACATCCGCGTTATTTTCTTTCTCTCAGCTAGGGCCCAAATTGACCGCAGCGCTGCTAGTTCATGAAAAATCCGTGACAAAAATGGGCGGAACTTAAGCTAGCGATGCATCAACATAGTATTTTTTAAATTGCTCCAAAATGAGCCATGATAAAATCGAAATTATTGAAATGAATGAATACCTGGAATGCCTATTGTTTATGGGGAATAGTTTTTAGTTCATTTTATTATGAACAAAGTGCTTAATTTATTTAAATTCACAGGTATGTCGAAATTGGGGTGGGGGAGGAGGTCGGTGAAGCTTCCCTACTTCTCCTTCTAATACTATGGCATTACCTGCATTTAAAAACGTTGTAATTGAAGAATCTAATGGGAAAAGCAATTGTAAGAGCAAGAAAAACACACATGATAAACTGTAATAAGATGCTATAAAAATCTGCATACACAATATTTTTTTTATTTAACCAATGAAATAAACAAAAGAGTTTATAATTTTTAAAATGTTTTTTTATTTCCATTCATGAAGAAGAATGCGGTTCATATCTCTTTATGTCTAATTTCATGTGTTAACATGTAATCTTTTTGGTCTAAAGCTTTTTCAGCTAGCTGAAAAACGTTGGTTATTATTTTTTGTTCAATTCTTAAACTAGAACCATGGAAATTTCAAAAATGTCGTTCAGTACTTCAGGAGTTTTTAGTAAATTATTAGAAAGATAGCTTAAATACCCTCTTGATAGCTGTGATACCAATGAATTCTGCACCGTCTTTAGCTTATAACTCCTTAGTAAACACACATAACTCAAAATATTGTTTTTCGAAATTTTTGTGCTTTGAAGTCATTTAAATAATCTAATCCTTCTTTTTTATGTTTTCTCCAATATTTGCCTTTTCGTATATACATATGTTAAGAAATTATAAAACCACTGAGCTGACGTCGGGAATTAGTGAGAAAAAGAGTTAATTTGATCAAAATGTTTTTTACGAATAAACAAAATAATGCTTGTTCTATAATATAAAAGATCTTATGGTTGATCTTTAGCTGATTTGTACCGTAGAATTAATTTTTATGCTTGTGCGCGGCAAATATCATGTAGAAGCGTGCTACTGGGGAGCGATCTTGGTGCCGGTGACGTCACCTGCGCAGTAGCGGTGAATTTTGGCTCAAGAATTGCGAGACCTTACTTCCACTGACCTTGGCTAGAACCAAGGATATTAAAATCGGATTGCTTATGCGGGTAAATTGACGTGATTGGCTGGTGCAGATAACGTCACTCCTTGCTTCAAAGGAAAAGCCATGGATGAAGAAAAGCCATGGAAAAGCATAGGAACACAGCAACAATTAACATATTCTTTTTATTTATTTGAAATTTTTGATAAAATTTATTATATATTATTGCAAAATATTACATATAATTATGTATGTTTGATTTGATATATTAATAAGTTATTTATATTTTTTTCATACCCTTTTTATTAATTCAAAATTAGCTTAATTCATAAACTGAAAATGTCGTTTTTATTGTAATGCAAAAACTTAAAGGATCTGTGCACTTTATTAGGAGCTTTAGCATAAAAGCTATTAATAAGAATGCGCCCTTGGTCTGTACGTTTATCCGGCCGTCCGGCAGCCGTTTGCACGATAACTTGAAAACGGGTTAACTTTTTCAAATTCTATTTTCAGAAATATAACCATCAAAGTCTTAGCTCGGCCGTATCAACTTTTCAGAATTTTTCGTGGACCCCTTCAAGTCGAATTCACGTGCTAAAACAGTGAGTGTAAAGAATACCAAGCTAATGGCATGTCATATAGCAATCGATTTATCAAGAAGGAATACATTGTTACTTTCTGTTCATCTTTTAAGCATTATTCATATCGGCGCGCGCACGTGAAATCGCTTTGTCGACGCACGATTGCTCAAGTGCTCATAATCTATAAGCTTATTAAGTAGCGGAAAAATGGAGCTACTCATTGGTTTTATTTTATACGCGATTTGAATCACCCTTCATCATTTCTACATTTTTTCAGGTAGAAGGTTGAAATTCGGAACGTAACTTACTAGGGTCATGTGCACCTTCACTATTTAGTTTGGTTTTGATTAGCCCACTATGGTCGGAGTTTTGGGGGTAAATATTAGAGGGGACCAAAAGGTCTAAGTGTATTTATTCATATAAAGGAGTGAAATTCGGTATGCATATTCCTATAATCAAGATCTCCATTATATGAAGATTTTTTTTCCCGAGGTATCTATGCCTTCCCGAATTGGTGGTGGAAATGCATCGAAAAGATGGGGACTACATTGAAAAATAGTGTACCAACTCTGTCTGTAATGAGCTGTAAAAATGAGCTGTAAAAAAATATTTCCGATTTTCATTTGACTGACCCTCCTAAGTAGAATAAGAATGGAGCTACTTATTGGTTTTATAATGTCAGTCCGTCCCCTTCATAATTTCAACATATTTTTGAGGTAGAAGGTTGAAATTCGGAATGTAGCTTACTATGGGCATGTCCATCTTCTCTATTTACTTTGGTTTTGATTGGTATACGGGGGTCGGAATTACGGCGGTGGGATTCAGAGAGGGCAACATACCTATGTGCTATATAGGTACGTAAAGGCGTAAAATCCAGTATCCAGATTCCTCTAGACAAGATCTACATTACTATGAAGTTTAGACCCAATTGTTCCAGTGGGATCAGATTTGCGGGAGTGTGGCAGTCACTTGGTCCTTAGAACATGGCAACATCTGGCATGTGATATATCATACGTTCGGAAATGATAAGAAAGGAAAGAAGATACGAGGTTTTATACATTTTTTACATATTACGTTCGAGAAAATCAATTTATTGATTAAAAAAAACTTGGGAGAGGTAAAAGTGCAGATGAAGGGGTAAAAATAGATGACTTGCCTTATCCTACTCGGGAGGCGGGAGGGGGGGGATTAATTTCTTTTTAATAAACGTATAAATATATTTCTGCTTCACTGCTAAAGCTCCTCCTTAGAATGTTTACAAGATTTTATTTTTATAAGCAGGCTTTGGATTTGCATATAATGCATACTTTTTCCTGAACTAATAAATTACTCAAATGATGTTTTTAATTGAATACTTGAAAATGTCAATACTGGAAAGAAAAAAAAGAGCGCGGCCTACATGAATATGCTTAAAAATTGAAAAAATATTATTGCGACTCTTAATAAAGTGTTGATGATAACATTTTCTCCAGTGATTCTTTTAAATTTAACACATTACTGGAAAATAAATGGCCAATCTATTCGGAAAAATCAGCTGAACCACAGATAAACTAGTAGCAGCTTATTCCATTTTATTTGTAATTAGGGTTCGGATTTAAATGCAGTAAAAGTGCAAATATGGTATATGCGCTAAAAAAAAAAAACGCCAAAGTAAAAGCTGCATTAAAAACTTACCTGTTCAGCAACAAATACTTGGATAAAAACGAACTGTAGTTGTAAGCAACATCCTTTCAAAAATATGCAGTAAATTCAGAAATATGCATTTTTATGTAAAACAAAAATTAAGCTAGAAGGTCCAGAAGGGGCTAAAAGTGCTTAAAAACATCATTTGAGCGAATTACTAGTTCGGTAAAAAAATACGCATTATATGCAAATCCGAAGCCTACTTATAAAAATAAAGTGCACAGATCTTTTAGTTTTCGCATTAACCCTCTCGTGCATGAATTTTCTTACTGGTTAATAAAAAAATATTAAGGCATGAAACGGTATCATATAATCTTACATTAAGATGAGTTCATTGATTTTGGAAAATTTATGTTAATTATATTAAAAAAATGATGTCCTCATCTGAGGACATCATGTGCTAATGGCAACAAATTACAGACTTTTCAAAGAAAATGATTTAAACAATAAGCAATTTATTTTCATTAAAAAACTACAAAGTTATTATTTTCCCTGAAGAAATTAAAACGTAATATGGCTAGAATTGGATTATAGTTATACATAGCATATAAAACAAATTTAGATTACAATTATATAATTATTTATAGCATATAAAAGAATAGAAATACTATAATTTTTTTAAAAAATAGATCTATCTAGTAACTCAAGAACAGTATACTTTTCTTTGCCTTATTTGGTATGGAAAGACTGAAAACATTCCGGACAAATTGGAACCTGACATCTACCACAAATGTATCTTGTTTTCGCTGGCAGTGTACATCTCTGCAACGATTGGCATTAGCACCATTAGATTTCTCTGGAAAATGTCCACCACCATCAAAACGTTTTTCATGTGGCACAGAATGAGTCTTACGTTTCTTTGCTAATGGTGGTGTCTGACTTGAAGGACGTCCTCGTTTCCTTGTACTTTGCTGAGCTAAACCTTTATATATCAAAGCAGTTGCCACTCTTGATTTGAATTCCAACAAATCCAACTTTTCTTTCTCTTCCAATTTCCAAATGATCCAAGCATTACAAACAAGTACGTTTAGCAAAATTCTCATATACCATCGTTTGTTCCTGATATCATTTCTATACAATGATACAAGATAGTCCATAAGATCCACTCCACCCATGTGTTTGTTATAAACAGTATGCTGCGGGGTAGGGGAATTTCAATATATTGCTTTTCTTTGCGGCTAAATCTCTGACATACACTGACAGGTTCCTTTCCTAAGTAACTAGATACCACATGTACTACTGAGTTATCTACCTATCTAGTGACAGTAATCCCATCAGAGGATGTAGTAACAGACATATTCCCTCGTCCCATCTTCTGTAAATCTTTTTCGTTTTTCAGTTTCTTGTCAGCTCCTTGAAGTCTATTTCTTCTGCATGTTCCCACATAATAAATATCATCTTCCTTTAGTTTCTTAATTAGGGGGATACTTGTGAAGAAGTTGTCTGCATATACCTTGAAATTTTTACCGGCAAGATCATGACAAAGCCTAAGTACTATATTTTCACTTGCACTAAATAAATCGGAATTTGATCTTCCAGGATCTGCACCTAGATAAAGATCAAAACAATATACATAACCTGAAATGCCTGCCCTCACCCACATTTTGAAACCCCATTTTTTTGGCTTCTTGGGTAAATATTGTTTCAGCTGTGAACATCCCTTGAAAGGAATCATCATCTCATCTACACTCTCAAATTCTTCAGGGTCAACAGCAGAATGGAATGTTTCATGAAACTTTTGCAGCACTGGTCTTATGCGTATTGCTTTGTCTTTATTGTTGTCGGGTATTGTATCCGAATCGATAAAATGCAAATACCTTCTTATGTCTTCCCATCTGTTCACTGACATAGCATCAGCTATAATATCCATGCGCAGACCATGTTCAGAAGACCAATACTGCCTTGCTCGTGGGTACTTTATATATGTCATGACAAGACAAATTCCAAAATAAATTTTCAGTTCATTCACAGTTAGTTGTAAATTGTCTTTGCCTTTACGACATGCGTACAGATTTGTTTGGTTCACAATTTCTTCCATGAAATCATCTGGAAAGAGATGTGTAAAATAATCAACTGGGCTATCACCGTGAATATTTATTTGGTGTTTTCCTCCAAACACAGGTTCATTTCCAGCAAGTGGATTATCTTTCTCACTATACCAGAGTGGTTGTCTTTGCACACCATCTGGTACATGAACAGTGTGAGCTGCTGGACCAACAGGGGCATGCGACAGAATATCATCGTCTTCACTTGAACTGTCACTCTCATTTTGTGGCTGCTCGTATGTTGGATCATCATCTGAATCACTTAGTTCCAAACCATCTTCAGATTCCTCCAACAATTTTTCTATCTCCTCTTCAGTAAGGATGTTGTAGCAATAAGTCTTTCTATGACTTGATGCGCCTGGCTTTGGGTTATCCATCTATAAAAGAGATAATAATGCAAATTAAAACACTCAATATTCATATGGTTTGTAAAAATAAAATAAAAAAAAATTAAAAATTTTTGTTCAAGAACTTCGTATCCTCAGAATATTCACTGTATATTGAATTTACTAACATGATGTCCTCATTTGAGGACATATTGTTTGTAAGTGCGTTTTATGAACATAATAATAAATAATGCAAACATTAATTACTTATACTTCATCTACAAGATATAATAATGTATAAAACCACACTAACCTTTCAAAAAGACTCCTGCTATCACCAAAATTATATTCACGAATACAGCAACTTTCAATTTGTTGTAGATACCAGCATGCACTACAAAAAGACTGGTTCTCCTATAGCTCTTTTGTAACTGCTGCCATCTATTGTGTTATCAGAGAATTGTTTGATGTCTCCAGATGAGGACTACATGTAGACTTAAGCAATAAATTATGACTGAATGATTTTCATATGAGGCCCTTATGCATGAGAGGGTTAAATTCAATTACTTAAAATGCAGACGAATGTTCTCATTTTCCTAAACATCGAGAGGGGTTTGGTGCTCGCTCAAAAATACGTTTACTTGACTTATGGTGGGGAGAGGGGGAACTTTGCGCGTTTGGCTACGTCGATACTAGTGTCTGATATTAAATTTTAAGTACCGTTATTATTTAATTTTAAAGCACTCTTCTTTAAAATTTTCCGAGGTGGTAGTCTCCCGCTGGTAGACCTAACAAGTCGTATTGAAGATCTCGCTGGAAGTACGTCTGCTCCACTGTATTCTGTGTAATCATGGCATGAATTCAGATTGAATTTTTTAATGCGTTTAAATTTGTTCACCCAAAATTTTCAACATTTATCTTTTGGAAATGTCAAATATTTTATGCGTTGCGAGTTTTGGTTTTTCTAAGTAGTTATTAAATTATATTAAACGCAGCAGCAGAACAGCGTATTCCAAGCATTTCTCCTGCGTTGCCCGCTCATCGGGTCTAGGAGTTAGTTTGTTTGCAAATTTCCTCGCTAGATGGTAGCATCGCATAAGCAATCCTTGTTATTTTATTATCCTTGGGCTAGAACAACGATATGAAATGAGTCAATGACGTATATTAAAGATAGACTCCGAATCCTATTGTTAATAGCGGCAAAAAATGAAGCAAATTGAACCAATGACGTATATTAAAGATAGACTCCGAATTCTATTGTTAACAGCGGCAAAAAGTGAAGCAAATTGAGCCATGATAGTTCTGGGCAGGAGTGAGCCGTGGAGTAATTAGCTGTCTGGCTGCTTTGTTTTTGAAGATTTTGGACCCGAGGAATTATTAATTCAAAACCATTATTCAAAGTTGTTCTGCGTACAACTGTACAAACAGACAAGAAAAAAGACCAGGAATCATTTTCCACAAAAATAAATCAAAAATACGTAACTAAAATGAAAATAGGTTACTGAAGGACAATCGAAACGAAATTGAAATTGAAACCATGATCGAAAAATTATTTATAATATATAATAAAATACTTCAAATACAAAGTAAACGAAAAGATAAACTAATCAGTCCGTGATCGGCGTGTGAAAGAATTATTAATCAGCTACTCTTGTGTTTAGCCATGTGTTTTGCATCATCTTCACTCACTTTCAGCCATGACAGTTCTGGGCATGGAGCTTCCCAATTTGCTTCAAGTTACAACAATAGGATTCGGAGTCTATCTTTAATATACGTCATTGAATTGAACCATGATAGTTCTGGGCAGGAGTGAGCCGTGGAGTAATTAGCTGTCTGGCTGCTTTGTTTTTGAAGATTTTGGGCCTGAGGAATAATTAATTCAAAAAACCATTCCTCAAAGTTAAACTGCGTACAACTGTACAAACAGACAAGAAAAAGGATCAGGAATCATTTTCCACAAAAATAAATCTAAAATACGTAACTAAAATGAAAATACGTAACTGAAAGGCAATCGAAACGAAATTGAAATTGAAATTGAAACCATGATCGAAAAATTGTTTATAAAATACTTCAAATACAAAGTAAACGAAAAGATAAACTTAACACTCCGTTATCGGCGTGTGAAAGAATTATTAATCAGCTACTCTTGTGTTTAGCCATGTGTTTTGCATCATCTTCACTCACTTTCGGCCATGACAGTTCTCGGCATGGAGCTTCCCAATTTGCTTCAAGTTACAACAATAGGATTCGGAGCAATGACGTATATTAAAGATAGACTCCGAATCCTATTGTTAACAGCGGCAAAAAGTGAAGCAAATTGAGCCATGACAGTTCTGGGCAGGAGTGAGCCGTGGAGTAATTAGCTATCTGGCTGCTTTGTTTTTGAAGATTTTGGGCCCGAGGAATAATTAATTCAAAACCATTCTTCAAACTTGTTCTGCGTACAACTGTACAAACAGACAAGAAAAAGGACCAGGAATCATTTTCCACAAAAATAAATCAAAAATACGTAACTAAAATGAAAATACCTTACTGAAGACAATCGAAACGAAATTGAAATTGAAACCATGATCGAAAAATTGTTTATAAAATAAAATAAAATACTTCAAATACAAAGTAAACGAAAAGATAAACTTATCACTCCGTGATCGGCGTGTGAAAGAATTATTAATCAGCTACTCGTGTTTTGCATCATCTTCATTCACTTTCAGCCATGACAGTTCTGGGCATGGAGCTTCCCAATTTGCTTCAAGTTACAACAATAGGATTCGGAGTCTATCTTTAATATACGTCATTGATTCGGAGTCTATCTTTAATATACGTCATTGATTCGGAGTCTATCTTTAATATACGTCATTGAAATGAGTAGATCGCTTATGTGGCCGCCATCTTTGGGGCAATTTGAAGGCGGCGAAAAGTGGAACTAATCTCTATTGTTAGTGTAGGCGCCATCACTATTGTTGGCAGAACAACATCGTCAGCCAAAGCGCCATTACTATATATCCACTTTGTCGCCAGCTGAGAAAGCATCCCCCCCCCCCCCCACCAGGGGGGGGGTGGCAGTCTGAAATTTCTTAAGCGACCTCTCCCAAATTTAGATGCTTTTTAATAAATGCGGTATATAATTTCATAAATAACTCTAAACAATCATTCTGGTATCACTGAAACGACGGTAACGTGGTTGAATATAGGAGACGTTAAAGAGAGATCGGATCTTAGTGCGGTAAAGACCATGTCAGCACCGTGAATTTCAGAAATAATTATCAATAATTGTTTGTAAGCGTCCACAGCGTGATTTTTTAACTAAACAAACTAAAAAGAGTTAATAAATTCATTCAACGTCATTCATTTAACGTCTCTTTTTTTTTTTTTTTTTTTTTTTTTTTAAATCATCCATTCGTGACTTCGCTTTAGAGCTATACACATTTTAATAAATAAACCTTTACACGGAATGCATTAAATGAATTAAAATGACAAAGTAATATTTGGAAACTCTTTCTAGTTTGTTTACTTAAAAAAATATTGCTGTGAAAGCTTACAAACAATTAGGATTAGCATTAAAACATTAATGATTCGATCTCTGTTTAACGTCTCCTGTTGAATATCGACATCTTTTATGTATCAACAACCACGATATAAAAGATGATCAGGATTTTTACATGAGAAAAACATTCTAAGACGCAGAAAGATAAAAACCCACCTGTGAAAGGTCAGTGGTGAACCTTTAATATATCTATTACTACAATTTAAAGCTGGACAAGAAATCGGCATTGAGTTTTACTGCGTTTGTCTACGCAAACTTCAAACGTAAACATTCGATGAAGGCCATTTTTTGGCAACCAAAGCACAGATGGGACAGCTCTAACTGATCCAATGCTAATTCTTGACTCGCCATCACGTGACTACGACCGCAACGCTACCAGGCGTAAAGGAAGGAAACTACATGACCTTCCATCACGGCCTACGAGATAGTAAATTTACTATCTCGTAGGCCGTGCCTTCCATAGGAGCCCATGTTATATGCCGTCAATTTATGAATTTTTTGAGCTTATATTTCAATTTTGTGGATTCCCGTTTTTATTCCTTTGCCAAGAACACTTCTTGGAGTACAGTTTTAGTGAGATTTTGATTATTGTAAGTGAGTATTTTATATTTTATAAAAATAATGCGCGCATCTTATAAAGCTTTGTTATGGCCATAAGAGCTTCGTTATCACGGAGTATGATTAGGTTTTTTTTTTGTATTTTATTGTTAATGTTTAAATTAATTATTTGTCAAGAAGAACAGAGAGAGATATTTTTTAAATTATTTGGCAATCAACGTTGCTGCACTTGAGATATTTTTTAAAATTTTATTGTAAATGTTTAGATTTTCTTCTAAATTTCATTTCAAATATTTGTTTAGCTTTTCCATTTTATTTTACATTATTACATTCATTTTTTAAATTTCATTGTAATTTTTTATATTATTTTTTTTATTTCGAATAAATGTAGTTTTTTTTTTCTCCAAATGTTTGCATTCTTATTTTTTCTTCAAATATTGACTTCCAAATTAAAATGAGCAAAATAAATTTCATTGTTATTCCTCTAGTGCTGTTTGTGTATGAAATATATACATGAAATAATGATTTTTTAAATATTTAAATAATGTATTTTACTTGTTTCAAATTATATTCTGCAATAAAAATCATAACGATTTTCTAATGGAGTTGTCCTCTAATGCATACATACGTGCATCGCATTTGCAGCAATCAAATTCTGCCCACAAATTTTAATATATTTTGATTTTTAATAATTTCTTTTATTTTTCTAAATTCTAAGCAATCGTGTTTCATATTGAGGAATTACACAACTTGAAGCGTAAATTAAAATTCACGAAAATTGTATTGAATGAAATAAAGTATTTTATTCAAAATTTATATACAACTCGCCTTTCAGGGTCATTTTTGGGGAAAGTGAAAAATGATAAATCTGGCCTATTTTTCCTGCAATTGGGACAGTTTGGTGCAGAACAGTACCTCGAATGATTATTCATCACACGTTTAAATGTAAAAGTTATAAGATTTAATAATAAACTCTCAAAACAAATTAAAATTTTTTTTTTTTTGCCGCTAGCAGACGATGACAAAAACGAGATCGATATAGTAACCTTCCTTAACGCTTGGCGGCGCATGATCGCTAGATTGAGCCTGATGGGGAGCTGTCCCATCTGTGCATTCGTTATCTGTGACCAAAGCAATGGCCGACAGGCTTTCAAATGGGGACGCGTTGGTGGGGCTGAAAGCAGATCATGAGCGATCTACTCATTTCATATCGTTGGGCTAGAAGAGGGATTATAGTGGCTAGAAGAGGGCCTCGTGACTATAACGGGATTACACGTGTTTCTAACTTCATTTATATGGCCTTCTCTTGACAAGAAGAGGCAACATTATGCTCTTTTGACAAACAAATATTAAAATTTCTACGAATTATTGATGATAACCGCCTTCCATCGCACTTTCATATACTAAACTAGCACTGCTCTTCCCATTTAATCCAATTTTAGCAAGGTTGTTGAAAAGAAGGTGGCCTCTATCGGCCGATTTCTCTCAAAAGCACTCGCATTGCCTTCTGGGATTATGACGTCACCTGGAAGGTTGGCAGCAGGCGATTCGCCCCTTTTAACATAACAAAGCTGAGATGGCTTGAGTTCCATTTGCTTTTGCTAATAATAAGCGCAATTATTTATTATTTTTAGTCCAATATTATAATATAGAGTGGATTTATTATATTTCCATGCATTTATTCTTCTCAAGGCAATAGATACGAGCAAAATATCATTAAATGAGCAAACCCCCCACCCCTTCTTATAATGTAAAAGAGCACACTCCTAACAAGCACGAGAATTCCTGAGCAGGAGATCTGCTCTTGATGCGAGTGCTAAAACGCAAAAATCCAACAGATTGCACTACGAGAAAATCGAAAGTTAAGAGAAAATTTGAAACCTGAGAGAGAAGTTTAGAAAATAAAATATACACAAGACTCTTCGCTTTCATCTTCACCTCCTTCACTCGTACCAAGTAATTAAAACTTTTCAGTGGCTTCAGATTCATTTGAAGACTCTGGCTAAGGTCAAAAACCCTCACCGGTGAGAGAATGATGACGTAATTTCTCACTGGGCTAACCGTCTTTTTCTCGGTGAGGACGGTGAGACTAACCGGTTAGGCATAGCAGCACTAACTGGCGTTTCTGACCGCGTTAAAATGACGTCACTAATTTCTCACTGGGATTTCTGACCGACCAAACGCTAACTCTTCTCACCGGTGAGAGTTTTTGACCTTAGCCTCTATGGCTGCTTCTAAAAACTCTCTCCAGTCGCGATCGAGCGTAAGCGTTCATGATCAACGCGAGCACTGCATCTAAAAATGACAGAGCGCTCGTCACTGGCGCCTCCAAAAACTCCCCGATCTCATCGTCGTGTTGGGAACGCTCAGGATCAAAATGATCTTATTTCCATTGTGATCACTTCGCGTTGCCTCGCTCACTTTCAGTACTTTCGCTTTCATTACTTTCGCAATAATGGCCGACAATGAAAGTATATCCCACCTCGAAGTCCGTTTCCAATGCGGTTTATAGTTTTGCAATGAATCTGAAGGCACAGAACAGGTCAAGATACACGGCAGGGGCGAAGGAGCTGAAGATAAAAGCGAAGATTGTTTTATACATTTTAATTTTTTAATTTTTCTCTTAGGTTTCGAATTTTCTTTAAAATTTCGTTTTATCGTACGTGCACTCTCGTACGTAGATTTTTTAACACTCTCGTATTTATTGTCATAAAAGAATAAATGCATTGAAATCTAATAAATCCCCATCAGATTTTAATAATGGACAATAAAAATAAATAATTACGCTTAAAACAGAAAGTTTGAAAGCGTAACGAGTTTTTGTGGCAGTTACCTCTTATTTACTGTTCGGGCTGTTATCTCGTTGCCCTTGGCGCTGTCAAAAAACTTCATGAGCGGGTGAATAGATCGGGCGCGATCAGGGGTAAACGATCACGTGATTGAAAATGAGCGCTCGAGAGTTTTTGGAAGCACCCTATAAATCCACGTTGGGAAAAACGACGAGGTGGGATTCGCTTTCACTCTCAAATTACAATTTGAGCAAAACGAAAATGTTCGGTCAGACTTAAACAGAAAGTGATTGGGTATGTAGGCATTACTTTTTTTTTTCTTCCTATCATATATTTACAACCATACAAGCAGTGGCAGATGTTTTAATGGTGTACTAGCACTTAATGCTAAATGATTGAATACTGTAACAGCAAGATAAAAATTTTCGGTCTTGTAAGCATGCGTTACTATTACAAGTGGGCTCCGTAATGGCGGTCGAGTCAGCTAGGATAAATATAGTAGGCTCTAGTGCACAGGCTTTCTATCTAGGAGGTGTTGCCTGAGCGCGGAAACGTCATACATTGTTAAAATGTCATAAGTAGTCATCACGGTCTATAGATATTCATGATCATTGAACTTCCGCCATTTTCCATTGTTTCGAGAAGCTAAGGAAAACAGATCGCGCCAGATGCCACATAGATCGCAGTAGGGCCTAAAGCACTGTATAAAGAAAGTATGGACAATCATTATTACAGGAATCCATTTTGATTCCTTTTTCTTATGATGGTTGCTCCTTGTTTTGAAAGTATTTTGCAGTAAATTCAAACTTACAGATTGAATACTTCCTTTTTGACAAAAGTTAGAGGGAAATTTGCCTGTAAAGTATGAATTTGCTACAAAACAAGAAGCAATCATCATTTGAAATAGGATACAAAATGGCTGCCTACAATAATGGATTGTCCATACTTTCTCTAAACAGTGCTTTAGGTAGGGCCGACCGTGACCTGCGGTAGAGGTTTTTCATAGAAACTTTATTTTCATTTTTAGTTTCAATCTCCCGATAGGCCGGCGCTGCAGGCGCAGTCGGGCTGATTGTGCATGCAGCGCCACTTTTTAATAGAGTTCCGCCACTTTTAAACTTTAGCTTCATTTTAACAATGGAGCTCGATGACCGTCTATATATCTATAGACAGTTGTAGTCATCTTTAATCGCATTCTACCAATAATAAGACCTAAATTATGACTGGGTATGATGATGAAATTTCTGTGTGCAGGCCTTCTCTTTAGGTGGTGTTGGCTCACGGAGCTTCAGGACAATTCTTGTCATGCACATGCCGTGGGACATGAAGAAAAGGCTCGTATGAACTTTGATGATACAATTAATGGAATTAAGTCGATTGATGTATTTGATAGACCGACTAATTTTATTGACTTTGAACAATTTTCAAGTGCTTCTCTCTCCCAAGCCCCGAACTGTATTGACTCTTTTCCTAGTGCAGCCATTTGAACGAATAGCAGCCCATGCTCTTGTAAGGAGCTTCGTTCATCTCCATTGAGCACAGCAGGAGGATTAAAAGGATACAACTTCATCTACCTCAATCATCCCGATGGGAAGAACGGAGCAGCGTCGCGCCTGCATTCCACGGATCGCAGCTCGGTAGGCAGCGTGGCGGCGTATGGTATTGAATTCAACGTCTTCTCATATTTTTGTGACATTAGTAGTGTGTATGTTGTGTGATATTCATGCTTCTAATCCTCTACTTTTATGATCATTACAGTTCCTCCACATAGGTAGACAAACCTTTATATGTCGCCGTTTTCTTCGGACGGTTGCCACTCCATTCTCCATATTTGGTCGTTAAGTTTACTTTACCTGCAAGGAATACAGAAGCCCCAGGTGTTCGGCAACCCTTCTTTGCGAGAAGCATAGGTTAATGCTTTCCAAAGGAAGATTCGTATATTAATATTGTATTCGCAATTTCAATATATGCCCTTGTATATTGAGCTGTTTATCTTTTATGAAGAAAATTTATTAAAGAAGTTTAAATTCAAAACAATTGTGTCCCATGCCTTTCTCTGTTCACGTTAGTTAACACTCTGCTATTAAAAGAACCTGACACAGGGACTTGCATGTCCACAAAATGTCAAATAGTAAAACCAAAGTGCCATCTTGCTGAAACCATCTCTCTGATGGCTGGAACTACTTGATTCCGCAGCATATCCTCATACTTCACAACAGTCAAATTTCTGTCGATGAAAAATGGACCAATTTTTGCATTGTTCAGCACTCCCGCCCAGAAATTCAATTTTTTTAGGGTATTGCGTATGAGCTTCAAGGCACCAGTGGGGATTGCTGTATATTATTTACTTCATTTACTACCAAATTATAATAAAAGTTTTAAATTTCACGATATGTTTGTTTTTGAGGGGCCCACTTCAGGAATTCTTACCCAAACGCAAGTTACTTCTAATTTTAAAGATTTGAGTGTCACAAGAATATAAGAAAGGGAGATTAGAAACTTGAATCACACGCATATATCAGAAAATATTTAATGCTACCAATGAATGGATGCTCCGAGTAGATCAGATAAAACTTAGTTCCAAAATATCATTAATTATTATTTGAAAGGAAACAATCAAGTTGCTTTGGTTTTGCCGCAACTGGGATTGCTACTAAGGAGGAAGGGCAGTGCAGTTTCCTGTACCTTAACACTTCAACATCATCAATGGCAGTTCCGAGTAAAGAAATCTCAGGTTATCTATGGCTGTGGTCAAAAACCCTCACCGGTGAGAGAATGATGACGTAATTTCTCACTGGGCTAACCGTCTTTTTCTCGGTGAGGACGGTGAGACCAACCGGTTAGGCACTAACTCGCGTTTCTGACCACGTTAAAATGACGTCACAGGTTTCTCACTGGGATTTCTGACCGACCAAGCGCTAACTCTTCTCACCGGTGAGAGTTTTTGACCTTAGCCTATGTGTCACGAATTTCGTAAAACACGCCGAATTCCGGTGACATCGTCCATCACTTCCGGACTCATGTCTTCCACCAAACGAAACCGGAAGGGGGACGGCAAAACCTCAAACGTCAGGAGCGGGCCAATGAGACAGAAGAGCGGGAGTTTCGTCGTGGAAAACGAAGACAGGGCGACGGGACAAGGAGAAAGACGAGAGAGAGCATCGTGGACGGATCGAGGGAAATCTCGGCCAGGAACTTCGAGCGAGGCCAGCAAGGAAAATGCCTGCTCACGATTGAGGGACGAGCGAAGGAGGCCAAGCAGTCCGTGCGAGAGAGAGAGGAGCTTAAAGGTGCCAACACACATATCCGACTTTGACGCGCACGGTTTTCATCCGACTTGAAGCGACACCAGAGTGCATGCGACTAGCAAAACACACATTTCCAACTTCCGTGCGCACGACTTTCAACCGACAAGCATTTTAACTCAAATTGTGTCCGTGATAGCGCTGCAGTCACACAGGAAACAGTATTCATTTCCGCCAAAATGGATTCGATTACGCGTCAAAAATACACTGGCGGCTAGGGACACGGTAGAACATGACGTCGGGGTGCTCACTATGCTCTCGTCTCTCGTCACCCCCCCTCTAACGAACTGAATATATACCCCAACCTATTTGGTTACAGGGGGCAGTTGGTTTCCCCCCGGCCGGTTACAGGTTTCGCCATGCTCTCCGTCATGTTCTACCGTGTCCCTAGCCGCCAGTAAAAATACAATTTATTATTAATCCAACAAAGTTAATTTTAATCGTGATGCTAAATCGTGTATATTCTTCCCGTGATGCTAATCGTGTGGATGCTTCCCGTGATGCTAATCGTGTATACTCTCGCAACCTGATTGGTTATCGTGAACGACAAGTCGCGTGAAAGTCGGACAGAGCTGAAGTTTGAAAAACTAGTCGCACGACTCCTACGACTGGCCGTTTGAGACCGGAAGTAGTCGTTCCAGAGTCGCATGCGACAGCTAGTCGGATGTAAACCGTGCATGTGTGTCTCCGCCTTTACGGACGGCGAGCAACGGGCCGGACGCCGCGACCGACAAGGAGACCCTCGCTACGACGAAGCGAGCGGCGGGAGAAGTCGTTTCGGCAAATGTAAACGGAACGGAGGCGGCGCGCTGCGAACGTCCTTCACGGCTAGTTTCCACGATAGCGGTACAACGGACATTAACGCTGGTAAGCGCTCAATTTGTAGTAGGAGGTAGATTACAGAAAGTGAAGGAATGTTTCCCGGAATTACGGCGCACGGAGTTAAAAGCGAACACCGTTGTACGGGGACTGTGGCCCTTCAGCCTACCGGCCTATATTGAGCAGTCTTTGGGTTTCGTGTGCGCTAGAAATCCAGGCATTTAATGGTTTAAGTTTGTGCCCGCTCATTAGAAAAGAAGGCATTCTCCATTCTGGTGTAAATGTGTTCCCGGAAGTTGGTGACGGCAGCAACGGTGACGTCGAGGGCGAAATGTAATGCTAATGAAATTTGATATCGTTATGATTAAAGTTAATACTTGTCTTCCTGGTGTTTCTAGCCTGTCCAATCAGAGCCCTCCATCTGAAGTGTTTAGTGTCGGGCGAATTGGAAGAAACGGAAAGGAAGCGGGGAGCTCATAAGTGATTGCTTTATCAATATATATTGGCGACGCCATTGTGCAGTGTTGTGTATCTGTGTGACGTCGGGATATTGAATGAAAAGAAAAAGAACGTGCTCAAAGATGTTCTGCATTAGCGATACATTTAGCTATAGTAGTTATTGATATGGCAATGTTTATAATTAAGATGATGGATACATGTTTAGAAGGTTGTTGAGTTGCTTTTGAAATTGTGTTTGAGAATTTCAATTTTGGAATCGAGCTTTCTTGTGAACTGTTGTTTAAGAATTTCAATTTTTGGACTGAAACCTTTTTGTGACTCATTATTGAAAAACTCTATTTTATAGACTGAACATTTGTGCGAAATTGACCTCTAGAATATACGTCTACGCTTGTATCTTGTTGTGCTGTTTATAGGTGTTCTTAAAATTGTATTGACCTTTGTCTGGTCCCATTTATTTAAGACATTATCCTATGCAATATTCTAGTGTTTAGGACATTTTTGGTTTGCAAAGAGTGGTATACCAGTAAGGACGAATTACATTATTGATGTATGCTTGCTTGCAACTAACTGTGTCATGAACTATTGGACTGATCTTAAGTTTACACGCTGGAAATCGTGTTTATGAATTTTTGTGTTTTCCTAATTTATTATTACCATTAATATTGCAATTTTAGTTAAAGAATATGGTATGAAATAATACAGTTAGAGAAAATTAGCTGTAAGGAGTTCCTAGTGCAACTACAGAAATAATCATGTTGTGTTTATCGATACTCTTGTTTGATTAGTGTATGTATTGGTTATTTGTGCACACTTTATAAGATAATTTTGTTTTACAAGAAGTTTTTGTTGTTGGAGTTTAATTCCGGTAGTATTAAGTAGATGTAGTACTGGAATTGTGTGAATTACATATCCTGCTACTTGTCTTCTAGAATTTCAATTTCTGGCTTAGTATTAAGCTTTATCATAGATTTATGCAATCCATTTACTTTTATTCATATTGTTGAAATAAAAATTTCAATTCCATTTTATTTCACGTCTCTGTTACGTATTCCTACTTTCCACTGCGTACTCTCATAATTTTAGCTTTATACGTGACACTATGATCTTTGGCGCTTGTTGATAAAGCAGCTTATATATATAACCTCGTGAAAGAAATAAGTTATTAGGTAAAAAAAAAAAAATCCTTCTCAGAGGTATTTCAGACAGATAGAAAATGTTAATCCAAGAGGTTTCTATGACAGCCATTGTAGAGTCATGCATGATTCACTACTTATATGAGGACTGCGGGCAGGGCCGGACCGTTAACTTTGGGGTCCTTGGGGTAACACAGTTTCGGCTCTTTGATTGAAGAGAGCCCTGGGCTGCAGCCCATAAAGACCATGCCGAAATCCGGCCCTGACTGCAAAGGCCAAAACTGATGTTGGGAATGCTGCTTCAAACACTAAACCTGGTCTCCCATCTTATTATGACCAAAAATTGATGAATGTAGAGAAGGGCGAGATACAAAAACCCTGGAATACAATAAATAATAAGTAAAACAATATTTAACTAAATAATAAATAAATAATCAATAAATAAATAAATTAAAAATAAAATAATCAATAAAGAAGCTGACGTTTCGGATAGTCGATCCTTTGTCAAAGCAATCAAGGAGAACATCCTCGGTTATAACAAGGAGTTATCTAATATTCTCCTTGATTTAGAGAACTCTGTCCAGAACGTCAGCTTCTTTATTGATTTTTATTTTATTTTTGATTTATTTATTTATTGATTATTTATTTATTTATTTTTTATTTAGTTAAATATTTTTTACTTATTATTTACGACCAAAAATGGAAGTCTAATTTAAAGTAATATAATACATGGAACGACTGTTAATGAAACTGACGAAAGTGTTTATTAGAGCAATACAGTCAAATCTCGTCACGGCGAACTCGTATACCACGAATCTTCGTCTAATTCGAACACATTTTCTCAGTTTGGTTGGTTGGCAACTATTCTTATGCAATTTTACTAGCTCTACGACGAACTCGGTTTTCACGAAATGATTTTCCTCGTGATACTGTTCTATTGCAGTTCTGAACATTCTATAGCTCACTCATTGATATCTCTCATTACATTTCCAGAGAGATTCGTGCAGTCTAAAATGATGTTCTTCAGAGAGTCACCACGGAATTCAGTTCAAGGCTCTACACATTGATTGCAGCAAATGGAAATCACTTTGAAAACCTTCTGTATTAAATTTCAGGATGTCTGTTGTAGCATAATTATGATAACAAGAATCTATAGCCTCATATTATGTCATAGTAGACTAAAACTTTCTAACATCTATCTTGCACCACCCGACACAGGTGTAATTTCAAAACAAAACTATATCAATAATTTCTGCACATTTCCTAACCGTGTATAGAATTTATATACATCAAGTTCGCAGACTACCACCTGTTTTGTGTGCTGTTCATACAAAGCCTTGCTAAGACGAACAGACTTCATGGTAAACAGGCTTTGCATACTACAAACTTCGCATACTACGAATTGATATAGCAGGAATTTACTAGTTTGTGGTAACGAGATTTGACTGTACTATCAAAAACACGGATGCACTGAAATTATGATGCTTTTGGCTTCCATAATCCGCAAAATCATAATTAATTATGTGGTTGAGATGTCACTCCAGATAGTTTAATCGTCACGATGTATGTATGACCATGCTAGATTTTTAAAAGAAGGGGTTGAAAAAGAAAGTGAGAGGGATTAAAGTTTAAGAGTTTATACTTTCTCACATTTTCTTTCTACAATAGTCCCAAATGAGATAGGGTTAAATCTCCAACACCTCCCTCCCTGTAGATACGGAACAAATATGTTGTTCGAATAGTGTAGATCCTTGTTTTCGTTTGCCGAGCAAAAATCAGACCTGCTTTCAGTTCTCGCCAAGAATTACCAGCTCAGTCCTGATGACCTCTGAAGTTATTCTCATAAGAAAGCTCTTCTATGCGAGCGTGCCGATTTGGGGGATGTAGGACAGATAATTGTCGGCAAGTGCGCTGCGTTGAAATAGGACTTGATTCAAAAATAGGAGGTATGGGTATTTTAAACTTATTCTTCCAACAGCAACATGACTAACTTAAAAACACCATTAAAAAATTAATACTGGAAAAAATAATTTTTATTTTAAATAATACTTAAATTGAAATTGGAAAGTAGAAGTATTCTAAAGTGATAAGATATTTTCCATATAATAAGAATGTACAGATGGAATGCATTTTACGTTCGATGAAAGTAAATTTGACCACTCGGATGTAAAAACTGACGATGACTTCTTGTAGATCCAAACATTGAAGACTCTTTCTGTAATAGAGGATTGTTCTGCACAGATATTGACCTTCCATGACCACATCTCCAGATGATTACACACTCCTATAATGCGTTTCATTGCAACTTGAGTGTTAGAACAGTTACGGGACCGAATAAGATGTAGTTGATCCAATATCAATGCCTCGACGATGTCGCTTACAATAACGAGCTGGTGACTAACGTTGGAAGCGAAGACGAAGCAGTTTCAGCCATTTTGGATGTTGCTATTTCTCACCAATCACAACAACTTACGCCGCACTACCTTTCTATGCGACGTCACATCAGGGCGTGAAACGCTTGCGTAACTGTTCCAATACACTCAAGTTGCTCTGAAACGCACTATAGTTGAAATGGTGGTAAGCATGGAGGTAGGAAGGGGTAAGATGACTCTTCCTACCCCTTCCTGCCTCCATGGTGGTAAGATGACTATTGTGTGGATGCCAAACGTTGGAGACTCATCCTATATTTAATATCACCACATTCCACTGTGACAGCTTGTTTACCATCTGGACATGAATTCATCGAAAGTTAACATCTGAACGGAAATCATCCAGAAAGAGTCTCCAACGTTTGGCATCTACATAACTCTCATCTTACCACCATTTCATCTGGACATAAGGTCATCGAAGGTCAACACCTGTGCGGAAATCCTCTAGAGAGAGTCACCAATGTTTGGATCTACAAGAAGTTATCGTGAGTTTTTACATCTTCATCGAAGTTAAAGTACATTCCATCTCTACATTCTTATTAAATGGAATATATCGTATCACCACTTTATTTTAAATTATAATGAATTTAAGTTTTTAGTAAATAATTTTTTCCTCATTAGATAACTTAATTTTTACTTTTATTTTTGAAATGCAATAGTAATACAATATTATTCTTTCTTTGTTAGTCTTTTATTATTTTTAATATTATGAAATGTGCATTTTAATGTTACATAGATTAAAAAAAAGAAAAGTTAAAAGAAATTACAGCAAATATAGCCCACATGTGTTCGTTTATGTTTTAGACCCACACCCCTATTTTTGAATCGACTATTATAACGCAGCGCACCTGCCAACAATTAGCTGCCCTACATCCCCCAAATCGTCGCGCGCGCACAGTAGTTCACCACTATGCATTTTGTACTATCGCTTACTGATTTGCGCGAAGGTAACCGCAATCCTATCTAGTCTACTCACACACATGCTGAAATTGCTTCATTAATAGCAGCTCAGACGATCTTTCTTCTTTCGAGCTATTATATCAGATTCCTTCTTTCATAGAAACCAAACTTTTGCGTGAACTCTTATCCGTCACGTACTTTGTCAGTCTTTGTAAAGTCTACGTGATCAGGAAATGAAACGAGTTGCTAAATTTCTTCTCATACGTGCAATTTGCTTAATTTTTATGAAACGAGTTAACAAGCGACTCTACTTTAAGAGTTCAACCATTTTTTTTTTCATATTTTCTTTGCCTTTGTGGCTTATGAAAACGATAACTTGCTTTCAGATTTGTCCACAGTGGCAGACCAAACCACCTAGACCAGGGCCGTCCAAATCGTGCACGTCGCCCGCGTGCAACATAAAATGCTCGCGGACAAAGCTCACGGGCAAACCTGAGGAGATAGTACAAAACTCAGGAGGGGAGTGGGTATAGTTTTTCCTATGCAGTGTTGCCAGACTTTAGAGGGCAATTGCATTAAATGAGCCATTATTTCTTTTGTTACTGATACTTGCTTGTTTTTCGTCTCGCATAACATGGCGCACATTCCGAAAAAGCATAAAATCACTGAACCAGTATTTAAATCGGAGTGGGAGAAAGTTTTTTTTTTTCATTGTTCACAGATCGGATTCGAAATGCAATCGTGTCCTATCGAGGAAAAAAATATAATTCTACCTGACATCGAAAAAATTGTCACATTAAAACGAAGGAAATAAAATGGTAAAATGCCTCGTTTTTTTT
>JAHWFO010100943.1:46611-69926 GCA_023313115.1 Rhysida immarginata | reverse complement strand
GAAGAGTACCCGCGTGCACAGGCGCTGCCTGCGGACAGAAACTTGGACAGCCCTGATCTGAAACAAAAGGCCTGATAACGGAAAAGCCATACATTGTTACATCATCATTAGTCGACCACTTTTAATCCTATTTCTACTAATAATAAGCCCTAAATTTGGTCGACTAATGATGATGTAACAATGTATGACGTTTCCTTCATCAGGCCTTCTGTCTAGGTGTTGGTCAGACTAGCTTTATTTTCCAGCGACGGCTCTCGTTTTATAAGTTTTCCAGAGTCTTACTATCTATAAGAAATCCACTCATATTATTCTGATGCTTATTTCTTACCTAAAGCTATCATGATAACCGCAGAGACAGAGTTCGTCAAAATAGCAATTGATAACGAAGAAGCAGCGTAAGGTCAAGATCTCATTTTCCTGAATCCCAAAATGAAGCGTCGAATAATTTGGATCGAAGCGTGATGCTAAGCATGAATAAAATATGGAAGAACAAAGGCTAAAATATGCAACCAAAAGCACTTTGATTTATGCTATCATTACCTATAGTAACATATCGGATAGTGGGGAGATAACATGACGGAACGCAGTTTGAATTAGATTCTATCCTATTTTCCGCCCAATATCTACGCTCCTTTGACTGCATTTCCTTGCTGTCGACGCCTTCCGTCGCGGAATCCATCGTACTATGAATCCAGCCTGAAACAAAGGGAGAATTAGAAAATTGACTCATTGGATAATACAAATTGTCGCGTAATAAAATAATAGTAGAGTGCCCTTTAGATGCTCAGAGAGAAGGGGGGGAGACGAGTATGAATTTCAAATAAATTTAATCCACAAATTGGTAATAATGGAATAAAATTAAATTAATTGAAATCAAATGACATTTCGTGTAGCTGGTCAACTGAATTAAATTCCAATTCGTTGGAGAGAATGGGCATAAGCTTCATCAACCGGTCACCGGACACTTGATTGGGAACAGTTAGTCGTAATCGTCTGTCATTGGATTCGTTGATGGAAGCCTCAAGGATCCTAGAAGGTACGTATTCGTGTAGTTAGTTGCAGTTGTAACCGAAACTTTGGAGCACGGTGACCTTAAAAGGTACGTCGACTGGCAAGGGTATGCTAATACATGAGGAGAAATAAATAACAGAATATCACTCAATTACTCATTGTTGCTAACTATCTAATAATTATTAACTCTAAATACGAGGGCATATTGAAAAGTAATGCCTCCATGGCTGTAACTTTTTTATTTTTAAACCGATTTTCAAAATTCTTTTTGTATCTGAAACTTACATTTGTCCTCTATGTAATGCACTATTCACTTTTTGACATAGTCCCCATCCCTTTCCACGTATTACGCCAACGCGTGACTAGTCGGGTGAACACGTCAGAGAGGAATTTCGGGGTTTCAATATGCCCTCGTATATGCCGCGCGCCGAGACGCTGGCTGCCAAGCGCGGCAAGCTATACGCGTATGTATTAGCGTTACTGGCTGTAACGATAAATCGCTGTCTCGATGGGGCTGTGATTCTCCGTCCAGAAAGTAAAATTATTGGAGCTGTCAGTAGCAACTGTATCCGATACTCCTTCAGTCGTGGGCATAATATGTTCACATCAACTTTCTATAACACTAAGATGCTCGCTCGCTTACGTGGCTTCCTCGCTTGAAGAGTAGCTTGGCTCGCGGCTGTCACCCTCGCACTCCACAGCGGACGAAGACTCCATGCTCGGATTAATCGGCTCGGGAACAGAGCGACAGTTCTAAAGTAAGTTCGTCGGCCTGAAGATAAATTAATATTGCTACACTGAGGTAAATTATTTTTTACAGTTCCAAAGTATTTACCTCTGGAATAAATGTCCTTTGCACATCTATGTCGATTGTATTGTCTCTCACGACGATACCTCTCCTTGTCATTCGCTAACGTCGTTCCCTTCGTCGGGTTTAGCCGCCGTCATGCTTCATGTAATTTTCGTTCGTCCTCTGGGCTGCCACTCTTTCCTTTATGGTAAGAGACAAAAGAATAATTCTTAATATTGACAGATGAAGTTGCCTTCTTGACGGTTTTGACGCGGAGAGCTTAAGAATTATTTGTCATGGTCTCTGTCTTGGTCATTACGCTGACGACAGATTCCCGCTCGATTCCGGAGTGGCTTTTTTCTTCAATCTCCTATTGGTGCCAGACTTTCAATTTCTTCTCCTCCCGAGTTCCCTGTCGCTGGAGCATTTACCCGCTTCGGCTGTTGCTTGATTATGAATGCAATTCTTCCCTGCAATCGCCGACTATTTTCCTCGTTTGCTCTCTGGGTCGAGCGATTTTGTCTTAGTTTTGTCTTTGTTTGGTCTTAGAGGGGAAGACCGAACGGATGTCGGCGGGTAGCTGATTGCTGGCTCGATGCCATGTTACCCGAACCGCGTGAACTCTGTTTGTGCCTGGCTCTGACAACATAAGACAAATGGTAAAATGCCAAAATCTGTGGACAAATGGTAGTAACAAAATAAGAACAGAAACCACAATTCCACAAAAGAGATTTTTAATCTGGAGCCACGAATGCACATTTCGAAGATACTGTCCCTTTCATCAGCGTGTCTATGGAGAGAACAGTGTCTTTGTAATGTATGAGAGCTATTTTTTAAGTAAGGTCTGTTTTGTAATAAAAAAAATCATTTGTATAAAATCAGCGACTGTGGACGTTGTCACAACAAAGAAAAAAATCTAACAATGGGTTATTTCCCGATTATACAAACGAGTAGATTCGCTTCTAGTACTATATATTTTCGTTGGCTACCACTTGTTCCGGGATCTAAAGGAGCTCATCGGCAGCCTGCATTTCAGCGACGATGAACAAGTGAAAACTGCGTGGTTTACTTCACCGACGGCAGTCTTCTATGAAGTGATCATGCGGAAGTTCACTGAGCGCTATGACAAATGCTTAATAAATTTGGAAGCTATGTGGAAAAATAGTTAAAGGTATATAGAATCTGGTAAAGAAAAAATTTTGAAAAAATATAGAGTAGTTTTGTTTTTATTACAAAACGGACCTTACTTAAAACAGTCCTCGTACATTCGTGGCTCCAGATTAAAAATCTCATTTGTGGAATTATGGTTTCTGTTCTTATTTAGTTTCTTACGATTCATTGGAGTTGTGCTGCTGAGGAAGGTAAGGGATAAAGAACTGCGGGCATATCAATCCAGATATATCACTAAAATTAAACATCACATACCTCGGCCACGTGCTGCGATCAAATTCGTTAAGAAAAACTGGAGCTCGGAATGGTCAGCGGCAAGAGACGACCAGGCCATCAAAAAACCATCCAAACGGACACATGCTTGAGCATAAAGCATTTGAAGGATATGAAACATGAACGGAAACTATATGTAATTTAGCAACGTCCTTAAAGGTAACCCAGTGCTAAACTTATTGCTCCAATGGTTCACACAAAGAACTTCGAAAATAAAACCAAAAGACTCTCCAACGTTAGCACGAAGCTATATAGAGAAGCTTTATAAATACAAATTGAAAACACTACTGAGAAAATGTATCAGTATGATAATTAAATAAGATAAAGAATTGTACTGCTGCTACACTTACGCATATTTTGTTTAATTTTTCATTTTGACACGAAATTTTCAAGTTGTTTATCATTATACGTCACTACTTAGCAATCTATACATAAAGAGTTGTAATTTTTTTCTACTTACACTAATGAACAATAAATTTTCATTCTATAATATTAAAAAGCGATTAATAGTATAGTTCGTATATTATTTAATTATTATTTAATTTAATCTCTCTCTAATGGGCATATACGTTAAAACTTAAAATTTTCATTAAGTCAGCGCAAACATTACATATGCAACGTCGTGCAGTCCGTTCCCCAAAGATGTAGCGTCGACGAAATGATATCAACGTGGTGCAGGTTGATTAGAGGATTCCGCAAAAGAATCATTTCCAAGTGTTCCTTGTTCAAATCTTGACAGCAACTTATAGACAAGGAGTGCAACTTGAAGCACGAGGAGAGTAGGTGAATACAATCGAGTGGGTTGAGTCCCTTACCGAAGGACGAATTCAACTGCATTTTTTCCATTTGTTTAAAAACAGGTGCGGCCGTGACCCTGCCACTCAAAAGTCCAGAAGTATAACATGTCAACCGCTTTAAATTCGGACAGCAATCGTTGATAACGTTGAAGTCGATCTCTTCAAAATGTTTGAGCGTCAGTTCTTCTAAGCGTTGGCCGGTTCTCTGAAGAAAAGGTGCTATCCCGTCTTTAAAATCCGCCGATTCCTTCCGTCTCTTGATCGATACAGCCCTCAAGTTGTCCATGCATTGAAACCGCTGTAGCTCTTCATTTGCAGCATTCTTGATGAAGAGCGTCTTCAAATAAGGACACGACTTGGCAATCAGAGAAGGCAGACAGGAGAATGGGAAACAGCCGTGATAGCGTAGCTTACAAAGGTTCGTCGTGAACGTGCCATTGCTGTCTATAAAGAGTCTCTCCACAACTTTCCCGAGTGCTACAGGAGACCAGTCCAAGAGACGTAGTTGCGGCATGTTTAGCAGTACCGTTTCGATACCTGTCATGAGATGGTCGTCGTCGTAGCCGCGCAGGTAGAGCCACTGGAGTTTCTGGCAACGCTTCGGTCCCTGCGGATTTCTCGAGTTCAAGCAAAGCCTTTTCAAACCTTGACTCGTAATCTCCTCCGTGTCGATGAAAAGGTCGATCAAGTTGGGACAACTGTCTCCTATAATCTCCAACATTTCATCGTCGCTGGAGCCGATGATATTCAAGTGGGTTAACGAAGCCAAGGATCTGATATAGTCCTTCAAATAATTTAAAGCGGACGGGATGCTTAGCCACAATATGATTCCGTCATCTTCGTTGGAGATGTGGGTCTCAAACCAAGTCAAGTCCGATTGCGTAGCCTTTATCATCTTCAACACATCAAGCACCTCCTGTTCCCTGATCATGAAGTGCCTCAAATCGATCTTTTTCAACGGCTTGCACAATAAAATCTGGAAAATCTCTTTTCGTATTGCACCTGAAAATCCCCGACAGTATTCTAAAATCTCTTCGAGGACAATAGGTGAAAATGCAAGAAAAGGGTTCTGTTCGGGATGGAACCAGGGAAATTCCGGACTTAAATCGATGGTGTTTAAGTAGCTCAGCAGATCAGACACGGCGTAGAGGCTATAATGCTGCAATGTTCTTGGCGACATCATCGGCCTGATTTGCTTGTGGACAACTTCGGCCATCGTTCGAGGATGTGGAATCCTTTGATATTTGTCTTTTAATCAGATTCAAAACAGAAGATGAAGTGGGCCAGGAATGAAGCAATGATCAGCAAGTGTAAGAGGATTTGCTGTCTCGACTGAGAAACTGATATATTTTACAGCAAGTAATTTATTTCCACTTTACCTACTGTAAAAAAAAATCAGTTAACAAAAATGGATGGTTTTTTCCGTGTGGAAGCTGTCAATATAAATAGAAAACATAAGCAGTTTTAACGACAGCATTGTTTCCAGACAAAGGAAAACGCAACCGTTACATCCGTGAACACGTGACATTGTTGAAGACATCAATGACAACAACAGTGAATTCTTTTTAGGTACAATGAAAAACGGTAAAATTATTAACAATCGTTGCTTACAATAGCTTCTATAATCTTCTTCTATACATATAAAGGACAATGTTTGTTTTTTTTTTTTAAATGCAACTTGGAAGTAAGTTATAAAGTTGAAATTTAACACACAGCTGTGTAATACTAACACAATGATGGAAAATATCTAAAACTTGAGATAACTCTCTCAAAACATAGACATTAACAATCTTTATGAAATAGACTTGGTTTATGTTTGCTTGCATGTGTGAACAATCAGCCTATCAACAATCGGCTGGTCGTGTTTGTCTGTTGCGTCAACAATGGTTGATAAAATTAATATATGCCGCAGCCGACGAAAAAGATAGGCCCCGGCACTGAAAAGTCATCTGATCATTTTAATCCAAGCAGCAATGTAACTTTCATTTTTCCATCTTAGATTTTAGCAATCAGTAATTTTTCGTTTGTTGGAAACATTGTCGCTTCGACTGAGATAAAGTGACTTTTCATGCCTGTCTTTCTCGTTGGCTTCTTACTTTCCATAATGAGCTAATAGCTGGAGAAAATTTATTTTTCATATGGCTTTTGTAATGTAGTAACTTCTTTTAAAAGAAGTTAGAGAAGTTTATAGATAATGTTTATCTAAACATATTAGAAAATTATAAAGATCTCAACTGATGGTGTGAGAGGGCAATCCTTGCTGCTAAAACTGAAACTGTCAATATGAACAACCACATTCAGGGCATGATTCCACGCTCTGTGATTGAATAAAACCATTGAATACGCTCTATTGAAACGGTTATATGTTGATGAGGCTGTAAAGAGAGTTCCTCAACTCTCTCAAGTATTTTTAATATAGATAGAAATAATTCCATACTCATAGCCTTTCTTTGATATTCAATGTCGAATTTTCTTGGGACACAAAATTCCAGTGCGAGCATTTAAAAGAATTCTTTTCATTTTTCCAAAGTTAGTATATATATATATATATATTATTAAGGATTTTTCATGTGTTCTTATTTATATTCAAATTCAGGTATCGCAAAATTTCATCAAACAAACAGCCGGAGCAATGCCGGGCATATCAACTAGTTTTTAATAAAATGCACTGAATAATAGATATGGAACTTTAAAAAAAAATAAAATAAAAAACTTTCAACAACTTTAACATAATAATCTCACTGTTAAGCGCAGTAGGTTCCTTTTAAGCGTTTTGCCGTGTGTGATTCTTCCTAGTCTCGCCTTCGCGAAATGCCGTAATTCAAAACATTAACGGTTGCTTTTAGCGTGGGACCATAGAAAACATATGCAGGGTGTTTCTAAAGGTAGTTAGTAAATGTTGCACACAGTTTTTACCATAGCTTGGGGGGTCGGAACTGTACCATTGTCCGGCTATGGGGAAGAGAAGTGATCACTCTAGTAAATTATGATAATGAATGCACATGACAAAAAGATGTGCGTGCATTAAAATTTTTGATAAAGCAATATTCACACAACATTATAGTGCCCGGCACGAAAGAAAAAGGAAACTGGCGCATGTGTAAATGAAAAAAACTTTTTCTACCAATCAGAAACGGATAGGAATCGGAGCATTACTTACTACTGATGCCAGGAATTAATAATACCCCGTTTCCAGTCCGTTTCTGATTGGTTGAACAAGTTTTTTTCATTTACACATGCGCCAGTTTCTTTTTTCTTTCGTGCCGGGTACTATAATTGCAATCATTAAGAAGAATTGCAATCTTCTGATGTGTATCTCTCCATGATCAAGTTTACAGTGAAACTAGCATTGCAGTCGCCAGCGAAGAAGTCCGTGAAATGCCAGGACTGTTTGGCAACATACGGGAATCAATGTTGCGACGATGTAATGCATGTATCGAAATGGCTGGTGGACACTTTGAGCAGCTTTAGTAAGCGTTATTTTCACGTGCCAATAAACTAACTGATATTACGTTGTGTTTTTTCATTTGCACGTTACATCACTTCTCTCCCCCATAGTCGGACAATGGTAGGGTTCCGACCCGCCATGCTATGGTAAAAACTGTTTGTGTTTCCTAATTGTGTAATGTTTGGTAACTACCTTTGGAAACACCCTGTATATACACAGTCCAGTCATATTAATGTGACCACTCCCTACATTCAACAGCAGCGGAAAATGGTTACGTCCAGAAGGTACGTATCAGTATCAGAGGTGGGGGGGGGGGTATAGGAAGGGTGTCAAAGGGAAGCAGAAATATTGCAATTTTTGGAGTCATGGATTTATCCGACCTCCAAAAGCGCATGATCATCGGCTTCCGAGCCAAGGGCGGCAGTATTTCCGAAACGGTTAGTTTTGTGAACTGTTCGCGTGCCGCCGTAGCGAATTGTACCGTGCATGGCAGAATGGCAATACCCAAAATCAGCCACGTGCCAAGTGTAGGACATCACGGGCCATAGATGACAGAGGTGAATGACGGCTACAAAGATGCGTGCAAGCCAACAGACATGCAACCGTGGACCAACTGACCTCCCAGATGAACCAGGGGGCTATCAAACGTGTATCCTCAACGACAGTTCAGCGAACGTTGCTGATTATGGGGCTCACCAGCAGGCCCGCTGGTTCGTGCACCAATGCTGATGGCTATTCACCGGCGACAAAGACTGACATTTGCACGCCAGTACCGCAACTGGACAGCAACAGAGTGGCGAAAGGTGACTTTTTCCGATGAGACACGGTTTATACTCCATCGGACAGGTGGGCGATGGCGTGTACGACGTTCAGCGGCAGAAAACAAACCCTGCAACATGTGCTGCAAGGGTCCAGGCCGGAGGATGCACCGTTATTTTCTGGTGAATGTTTTCATGGCATTCCCTGAGTACACTCATCACTGTGGACTTCACCATGGATCAATGGAAGTACGCATCTGTCCTTTCGGACCACGTCCACCCCTACAAGCAGATTGTGTTTCCTCAGCACGATGGCATCTTCCAGCAGGACAATGCGATGTGCCATACAGCGCGCAGTGTTCTTGTATGGCTCGAAGAGCACGAGAATGTGTTTACGGTACTCCCCAGGTCCCCAAACTCCCCGGATTTAAACCCCATAGAGCATCTGTGGGACCATCTTGATCGGGTTGTCCGTGCCATGGATCCTTCGCCGCGCAACCTACAGCAGCTCACCACAGAACTGGAGTCGGCATGACTTCACGTCCCTGTCAATACCTTCCAGAACCTTATTGATTTTCTTCCTGCCCGTCTCGCAGCTGTCCGCACAACGAAAGATGGTTATTCTGGCTACTGATATTAATGTGACTGAACTGTGTACATATTTTCGATATGCAGTATATTATTGGTGGAAATATGACGAGCACATGACTGATGAGAGAAGCACATGTCAGAATTCGTCATGCCTTTATAGTTTCGAATCTGTACCGCACAATCTGCTAGGGTTTTCTTTTTTAACATTGGGCAACAAGGAAACTAGGGAGCTTCGCTACTAGGAAACTAGTCCAGGGAAGTCGTTAACGCTAATACTTATCAAGTAGATGCCATTTTGAAATTTTTAAGTGTCCCGGAAGACGCTAAATTTATTTCGTGGATTTCTTGTCTGGGCAAGTTAGATTGTAAAGTCCCTTTTAATTGGCTAACATGTGACTTGTGATCATCGCATCATATCCGTTTGAATCATGCCCAAGAACGTGAAAGCAGAGCAATTGCAGAGTAAAAGCACCGTCAAGAGAAATAGTTTTCTCTTGACTGTGGTGAAAGTGAAACTGCCGACAGCATGACTTGTGTCATATCGTCAGATTTCTCAAAGGAAATCAGGCGATATGCCAAAAAAAAATATTAATCAAAGGCGGAGAAATGCAAACAAAAAAATAAAGATAAACAAGCTCGAGCATCCTCCAGATAATAGGAGATGCCGGAGGAGAGACGGATTACGTAACGAAGTTGGAGTGACGAAGAAGGAGAGAAGGACCAATGAGCGAAGAGGAAAAAAAACCGAATTTTTTGAAAGAGGAAAAAGTGAGAGAGTGAAATTGGAAAGAAAACAGGACGGTCGGAAGAAGATTAGGAGAAGGAATGAGTGCGATAGAGCGGGGAGTTTAATGAGAGACGGCCGTGCAAAGAAGGAGCCGCCTGGAGCTGCTACGCATGATTCCTTGGACGCCGTCCGAAAAAGTTCTGCGCAGCGGAATTCGACGACGCAGCGAAACGTCGAAGCTGGTAGACCGCCGATAGTTCGTAGGACATATCGCTGGAGCAATTTCACGGGTGGGAATAGACATTATAGTAATGATAGGGCGCAGAGTGCCGTGGATACGCGTGCTCGCCTGAAGCGTGTTAGAACTGTTACCACCGAGCTTCATAAAGGTGCCCCGAACAGAGACTTAAGAAAAAACTTAATTGATGGTGAATGCTTGACAGCGGAGCAAGCTAACGTACGTTCGAGTGTGACTGACGAAGGCGTATCAGTGGAGAAGCAAGTGGCGAATCCGACTGATAGCGGCGGCTCAAATTGGACGCTGAAAGCAGCGGCTCATGCGAGGAGGAAAGCATAATTATTTCTCCTTCCCCGAGTGGTATTGCGGCTGACGGACCGAGGAGCGACTTCGAGCACCATTGCGAATCCAAGGAGAGGAAGTGTTCCGAGGAGTCGCATTCAACCGACATTTGCAAGCCATCCGAGACATTGAGTGTCTATCCTAATTCCGCTATTTATTATCGGCCTCAGTGGCTCAGGGGTAGCGTGATCGCCTCTGATGCCCGAGGACGCGAGTTCGATCCCGGCCGAGGACGACGAGGATTTTTTCAGGGGGAAAATCCTGAGATCACGCACTTCCTTCGGAAGGGAAATAAAGCCGTCGGTCCCGTGTAGTCGTTTGCCGAATGGTGAAATGTTTTCTAAAGTTTGGTTAATTATTTAATGAGGACAAAAAAAGACGAAAATGAGTTTTTGTACAAATTCACTTTATGTATTAATTTTTCTATCGAAAAATGGAAGGAAAAATTCTGCGACCTGGGTTCGAACCAGGAACCTCGACTATCATGGCCGATGCCTCTACCATTTGGGCTATCGCAGACATCCGGGCAGCCATGCTGTCACAAGGTGTCTTAAAGACAACCAAGTTGTCAAAGGTTGAAAGCCCAATGGGAGGCGGGCATCCGGCTCACAGATCGAGAATTTCTCCTATCCAAACCATCAGAAAGGTTTCGCTTAGGGAACGATGGAGACAGTGAGAACTGGTTTTGATAAGAACGGAATTCATGGCTATGTTTTGTTTTGATTATATGAAGAGTTTTGAATAGTGCTCAAGCTTCTGCTGTGAATGAGTTTTATGTTTGGCCTACGAGGTGCTACTCAAAATATCCGAGAATTGAATATTCCAGCCAAACCAAAAACAGTATGAGGTTCTGCCGTTAAATGCCTTTTGATGAATCTTTCGGCTGCTGCTCTGCTGGACGAGTAGTCGTGTTTAAGAATTTAATAAGTTTGCAGTAATTTGCTGCTTGGAACTTGAGCACAATCTTGCGGACAATTAAGGATTTTCTTTGCTTGCGCGGAGGAGTTGAATTTTATTAAGTAAGAGCCGGATCTTGCTCTTGTGAACTCTGGTGTGAGGACGCCCATTGTTGACCAAAGTATTTGTCTAAAGATGCCAGTGATATATTGTTAGTGATGTATCGTTATCGTATACGGATATAATACAGGGTGATTCAAAATGGTAAGTCACGAATGAAATACCATGTACAGTTTGTAACGGGGAACGAAATTTTTCCTATAAACATGGGTCCGGAAATGCATCCTTACAGTAGGTCTTCAAAATGCCGACCCTGAGCCTCGATGCAGGTGTTTAGTCTGCGGACGAGATTCTCGCGAATTCTGGTGAAGATGTAGGTGATCACGGTCTGGAAAACGCTGTTGGTAAATCCTTTCCGCTTCAGTAGCATTACCCTGTGCCTCGCCGTAAACGAGATGCATGTCCGCCAGCTACGCATTAGTCAAGCGATCCATTGTACGACAATGGAGTTACATGTTTCGTTTCCTCTCTTTTAAAGGAGAGAACACGAACAATTTATATGTTTACATCCTAATTTACATGGACCCTACCATTGCCGTCCGTGTAACGCTCATCCATTCCTACCTCGTACAAGTTGCATTATCTCCGTAAGGATGCATTTCCGGACCCATGTTCATAGGAAAAATATTGTTCCCCGCTACAAACTGTACATGATATTTCATTCTTGACCTACCTTTCTCATTCACTCTGTATATACGTGTACAGGGTGATGCATTTATCTTGAGACAACTGAATATCTCGGAAACTAAGCATTGTACGAAAATATGTCCAAAATCAAAAGTGAATTATTTCGCGGGGGAAATTCATTAGTTAAAATATTACCCCCCCCCCTCCTTAAGAGGGGGGCTGGGAGGAGGGGGTAATTTTGAAATCTTAAATAGGAACCCCTATTTTTAATGGTATACTAGACCATCCCGCAGCGTAACAGTAAATTAGTAGAATAAATAGTAAATATTATTCCCTCCATTCCCGAGAAATGTTTTATTCTTGGTATTTTTTCAGTTGATCCAACCGTTTAGGAGAGAGGCCCTCAAAGTGTGGAACTTTTAAAGTTTTGAACCCAATTTTATCGATGAAGACAAGGAGATAGAGAGTGGGTCTTACAGACATTCCTATTCTACTTTTTAATGGTCTTTAAGAATCCGAAGTCAGAATTTCAAAAATCCAATATTTTTCAATACACACGCATAGGCTCTTGTCTCCATAGGACTGCTGCCCCCAAAATTTTACTTGTGCACGAAAAAATTTTGAATTTTTGAAATTCTGACTTCGGATTCTTAAAGACCATCAGAAAATAGAATAGGAATGTCTGCAGACCCACTCTCTATCTCTTTGTCTTCATCGATAAAATTGGGTTCAAAACTTTAAAAGTTCCACACTTTCAGGGCCTCTATCTCCCAAACGGTTGGATCAATTGAAAAAACACCAAGAATAAAACATTTCTCGAATATTGTGTACAATCTGAATATACCATTAAAAATAGAGGTTCCTATTTAAGATTTAAAAGTTACCCCCTCCCCCCAGCCACCCTCACAAGGGGGAGGGGGTAATTTTTTAACTAATGAATTTCCCCCGTGAAATAATTCACTTTTGACATTTTTTTCGTACAATGCTTAGTTTCCGAGATATTCAGTTGTCTCAAGATAAATGCCTCACCCTGTATAGCCACGATTTTATAGCCTCTATTAAGAAGTTTGCTTTATTACTGAGTTTTTTCTTCCAAGCAGTTTCTGAGTTGTTTGCTGGACAAAGGACCATTTTCTCATGTTCACGGTTTTGTTTGCCGGTTTTGCTCATTTTTCTGACGTTTCCCCTGTTTCTGACGTTTGATTGTTTGGCTAGATAGGTCAGCATGTTCTGTTAAGATAAGTTGGGTTTTTCTGATCTCTGTTCGTTTTTTTTTTTTGTTGTTTTTTTTAGCTATTTCAGTTGCCTTTCGCAGAGGTTGTTTGTTTCCGTGTATGCGTTACAGGGGGCAGGTTTGAGAGAATTGTCTTTGACTTCCGTCCAAGAACATCAGGGGATTGGGTTGTCTTATTTATCTCGTCCTCTTTGAAAAGAGGTAATGAAAAATAGTAACTTAAGGTGGTATTTGCTCTTGTGATCGGAATACAACGAAAAGAAGAACTTGAATGTACGTATGCGAAATTTAGAGATTTTTGGCTTCGTTTCCTTATTGCCAGTGAGTAAATTCATCTCTAGCTTGCGTGGAAGCTTTTGTTTTGTCGCAAGTCTTCTCCGAAAGGCAATGACCAACATTTTTGGATTGAGTGCCTTCTGAGCGCTAAATTATCGTTCAGTTTACGAACACGGCCAACGCCACATTTTGTTTTTGTTTATTTTTTTTAACCATCAACAAGACAGCAGAGATTCCAAGAAATAAAATCTAAACAATGAGTTATATCACACTGCTATCGTATGACATTTATGACCAACAAATTCCCCTACAATGCTGTCACCAACAAAGAATGATCTGTCCCTTTCCCATAAGGAAAACTACTTTACGGTGAGACAAACTTACATATCTCCCTTATTATCCATTAGTATCTACTCCAACATCAGAAGGCTTCTCCACATGAATTAATCACTCTTTATTATCCCTACGGTATGCTCATTAAAATAAATAAATAAATAAATAAATAAATAAATAAATAAATAAATAAAACTCGCCAATACGAATTGATGATGTATAGGTCACCATTAGAACACATGCCATTGAACTTATCCAAGCACTGGTCCATATTTATCGATTGGCGAAAACAGGTTTTGAAAATCTTTCATACATTTCGAGAAAATTAAGTCACAGATGGAAAACAAAGCACCTTTCGTTACTGAATAAACAATTTCTTTAGAACATGAATGTGTATTGTTTAGCAATAAGCATTGTGGTTTGAATTTCAATATTTGAAAGTCACGTTTGAAATGGTTGGTTTCTACCCTCTTCGCCTCTTAAACAAAATGGTATAAGCAATGCAAACTGCTTCATTCTTGTAGTTTGCGTATCCATTATCCACTTGAAATTCGTGCACATTTTCAGTAGAGATTCATACAACATATTGTCTGTGTGAGATTGCGCAAGCCTTATAATAACAATCTGTGGAGCAGTAGTTCCCAACCTTTTTTTGATCGCGATCCCCTTTACTAACTCACGACCCCCACCTCGTATTTGAATAAAAAAAAAAAGGTATGAGTGGTACACGGCGAAATATTTAAAAAAACCCGAAATATTCTATAAAAATAAATGCAAATAAAAATAAGCTCTGCGACTCCCCAGAAAAGGTTTCGCGACCCCCAGTTTGGAACCACTCCTGTAGAGAAAACTAAATCGACATTGTAAATTAATAAAACGAAATGAAATTCGACATTGAAAATTAATAAAATGAAATGAAATAAAAATAGGTCGATTCAGTTGATGGAATTTATAATAGCATCGCAGCTGGCAATAAAACGAGCTGACAATAACATCTATGGAAGTCTTAAAATAGCCACCATAACATCTCGAAGAAAAAAACTCCAAATCAAACTCGTATATTTTCTCTTTTTATGAAAGCAATTTCTGTTTTCTTTGAACCTCACTATTCTTACACAAACGAAAGGGTAAACTCACATGATCAGCGCCGGCAAGGGTAGAGTTCGCGAAGGAGGAAAAATATGAGTGCGGTTCCCTCTTCATTCGTTTACAAATCTTGTTGCACACGTATTGAATTCCATATGCGCAGGTGGCCCTTCAATAACGTTCCTGATTGATTAAATAAAAAAATAAAAAATAAATAAAAAAACGTCTGTCTGGGTGGAAATAAGAGAATAAGTCCTGCAAATCAAAATTTCTGAATAATCAAGAATTATTCCCTATTTTCCAAATATAGAACTATCCCTCTTGCTTATCAACTATACAATTTCACGCATTTACAGTTTACACATTGGAAGCCATCCCATTGACTCTTCTGGAAAAAAATACCAGCCATTACTCATCGACCCCCCCCCCCCCCCAACGGGTGTCGCTGTTCACTTGTTTCCCTCACACGTTCATTGTATGAGGTATATTTTAGAGAAGGCTACGTGCCGAAACGGGTACCCTCTGTATTGAAAAATTGTTTGTTGTTTTATTAGGACCTATTTGTTTAAAGCATACGATACATATTTACGCGTTATTAAACAAAATAAGGGCATTTTCACGTACACACCAGCAAAACCGGAGCCGGTAACGGCGAGGCACCGGATGCAATGTAATAAAATTTGAGCTTTTCCACATAGCCCGGTTCGCCAACCGACAACGGCAAATGCAGTCGGGGTTGGACCCGACAAATCGGACCGTCGACTTTTCTCTTTCAATGTTTCCTTATGCACACTTGTCCATGCAGGTCTAAATTTATTGATTCCAAGGAGGTGTTTTGCATTTTGTTTACATTTACTTCGGTATTTAAATATTAATAGAACTTCTGGAACGTAAAGAATGTTTATGGGATAAAACAGCTAATTGGAAAAGGTAAAATCGAAAAACAAAGGTGTGCTCAGCGTGGCCTTTTTTATTTTATTTTATTTATTTTTTTTGTTGGTTTTTGTTTTTATCCGGTTTTGGTACTACCTTCTAAAGTATAATAGCTCAAAAAGGTAAAGTTCGTTGTTGTGGCACGATCTTTCTTTCACTACAGCTAAAAACCTGGACTAAGAAAATGCCGAGGTGTGTGAAAGAAGCCATTGGCCGGCAACGGCACCGTCACCAACTCCGGTTTTGCCAGTGTGTGTGAAAACGCTCTAAGTGATCAAAAGATTCCGGCCACCTGCACTTTTTTGCACTGCAACCAAGATTTCAAGAAAATGATTATGGTGTTGAACCTCTCTTTGCTTTTATTGCGGCCTTTGCTCTCTGAGAAAGACTTTTCACCAGATTTTGATATATACTTGCAGCTTGAGAAATTTTATTTAATTCTTCTAAATATTGGTTTAGCCCCTAGTCGTCCCTTCATTGTTTTTGTGAGGACAACTGGAAAAGACGATGCATGTGGGAAAACAATAGATGTTTTAAATAAATGAAAACACTTAATTTGCTTAAACGGTACAGTAAATCCAAGATTGTGTTGAAGTACACAACGTGCACAAGTTTAATGAAATTTTTTTTCGAATTTCTCTTTTTTTCTACTTCCTAACACTGTGAAGCTCCATCGCCGATCCATCACATAGTTGTTTCCTTTTCCTTCATTTGTACGTATCAGACTTTCCCACGCTAAAGATTTTCACTTGTAATGATCTGTTTAAGTGAAGTTGTATTAAAATGGATTTTCAATTCCATGCAATCGTTTCATGCTTTTTTTCCAACCATTTCGCAAATTTGCTAAAATAAAATACGATCAATCCGGAAAAATGTTCTTTGGGACCAAAAATTCTTAACGATATATGCGGGAAAACGATAGATTGAGGAACAATGGATGCGGGTTTATAATAAAATGGTTTAAATTGCAGTTGGGCAGGGACCAACGAAAAACAACGATGGTTCCTGGAACACTATCCGGGAACGATAGATCGAGATTCGACTGTATTGGGATGGGGTCAGGGAGCCGGCTGTCATGGGGTCAGAAGGCCCGAACCATGGCTCGTTTCAACTTTGCTACGCCTTTGGGAGGATCAAAAGATAATCGTAAATATTTTTATTGACAAAATATAAACACACGCCAATGAAAATGCATCATTATCTTTCAATAAAATCTCCTCCGCGTCCAATCAACACCACCTAGACAGAAGGCCTCATAACGGAAACGTCGTACATTGTTACATCATCGTTAGTCGACCATTGTTAATCCTATTTCTACCAATAATATGCTCTAAATTTGGTCGACTAATGATGATGTAACAATGTATGACGTTTCCGTTATCAGGCCTTTGGTCTAGGAGGTATTGGATCAATCCGCCCGCTCTTCACGAGAGCTATAATTCTGCGTGAAAAAAAAATCTGTTGGTTGACTGCACAGCCATGCATGTACTGTTCTCCATAAAAATCTACTGTTACATGGGATTTGAAATGCTTGGAGTGCCCTTTTCCTGAAATGCAATCAATTTCCTATTACCTTCTGAACCATCCTCCTCGTACTTAAGCCTAATAATTAAATACAGAGGAGCCAAAACACCAGCGAAATTTAACCCAATAGCAGGATTTGGTGGTTCAGAGTTCGGTTGCGCCATCTACACTTATGGACTGGTGGAAAAAGTTGACTCGTTGTTCAGAAAAACGCAAATATCCCAGAAAGTAATAAAGACAGAGACCTGAATCAGTTTCCTATCTAGACTTCCATCATATTTTAACAAATTAACGATTTAAGCAAACATACAACAAAAAGAACAAAATACCACACAGGACAAACGTTTGGAGACTTATCCCAATCGCGACAGAAGTTTGGAGACAAGAGCAGAATATTAAAACAGGAGGCTCTAACTTTGATTTTCTTGATAAAATATGCAAAGTAGGCTACAGAAAACCCTCCAGAAAATGGGATGTTCCATGTAGTGTACAAAAAAATTGCTCAACTAATTCAACATGACACCAACGAAACAAATTCCTCAATTCATTCGAGAATTAACCATTCAAAAATGGAAAAACAACGAAATGCAAGTCAAAATAGCAAAGGACCTGCAGCTAATAACGAAAGCTGTAAGTAAAATTATAATCAAATACAAGAAAACTGGATCCTGCTCTGTGGAAGCACGAAGTAGCAGAAAGCGAATCACAAGCCGAAGACAAGCATTTGCTATCGATTATTCGAAAATCACGTAGACAAACATCCTTAGAAATTATAGCGAAATGGAATGGGGTTACAAAGAAACACATCTCTTCAAAAACAACAGTTCGTCGTTTGAAAGAAAAAGGCTACACATTCCACAAAGCTAAGAAGACACCATTATTGACTACACGTATGAAGAAGCAACGATTGGCCTGGGCACAACAACACCAATCATGGACAACGGAACAATGGAGAAAGCTCATCTTCAGCGATGAAAGCCGCTTCTGTCTCCTAAACGATGCAAACCACAAAGTTGTACGTAAGAAGAACGAAGCATTGGATAGCCGTTGTGTGTCTGCTCAGGTGAAACATCCACCTAGCATCATGGTTTATGGAACATTGACTGCCTTTGGTGTTAGAAGCCTGTGCTTTATTCGTGGAAATGTCAACAGTGCTCATTATGTTGACATCATGGCTGATCATTTAATCCCAAGTGCTGACTTCTATTTCCCTGACCATGACTACATCTATCAGCAGGATGGTGCACCATATCACAGAGCCAGAAACACACTGAACTGGTTTCAGGAACACGACATCAGTGTCCTTCCATGGCCTGGAAACAGCCCGGATCTGAATCCGATAGAAACACTGTGGGGGAAAATGAAAATCGCAGTTGCAAAAGCTAGGCCGATGACTGAAGGACTTACAAGACACTGTTCAAAATGTGTGGTGTTCACTTACAAAGGAGGACTGTGAAATACTTGTGAACTCTATGCCACAACGTGTGTAGGCAGTAATTAACGCTAAATGGGGTTCTACCAAATATTAACACCAAATCTCCAAACTTTTGTCTCCGTTTGGATAAGTCTCCAAACTTTTGTCCTGCGGACGTGTTTCCTTTTTGTTGTATGTTTTGTTATTCTGTTTTTTTTGTTGCTCAAATTGTATTCAATCATTAAAATATAGTGCAAATTTAGATATTCAACAGTTTCAGATCTCTGTCTTTATTACTTTCTGAGATATTTGCATTTTTCTGAACAACGAGTCAACTTTTTCCACCAGTCTCCATATTTTTGTCCATAAGTGTACTATTCTCTTTGCAGACTGCTATCCCAAGACTTTTGACACCTCAATGGAAAATGATTGCATATTGCATTTGTATAAGTGATTAAAGCAAAAATGATGTAACAGATGAGCACCTCGATGTTATTACTGCAATGAACCACAAGATTAGCTAATCTAAAGGTTTTCTGAGCCTTATCGAGATAAAAATTTGAAGCAAGCAAACTGCCGAAAAAATTACCGGAAAGATACTGTCCCGCTACGCTGTTATAACGTACAAATTATCATTGCCGTTTGTCTACGTGCATCGTACATTTTTGTGACGTTGGGTTCAAGCTGTTTCGCTATCGGTCTTATCCATAAAAAATTTGTCAACAAAAATAGACGGTGAACGGGCTATTCTACTGCGATGTTCTGAGGCCTCTCAGAGAGCAACAAATTTTGAGCCATCATGACAATGCACCAGCCCATTCCTCGCTCAGTTTTTAACTTCCATGACCACGTTTGTCGTTCCCCACCTTTTTAGCCACAACAACGTCAGTTAAAATGGCTCTAACTTTCAGTTAATTAACGACTGGGAAACGTTGCACCAACCGGTTCTAAGACAACTGCTCCCTGGATAACCCCCCAGGACAATTGCCCACTAGAACAATCGCCCCCTAGGACAATTGCCTACTAGAACAGCGGCCCCCTAGGACAGCCGCCCTAGGACAACCCCCCACTAAGACAATTGCCCCTCAAAATGCCTTACACAAGCGCTCTACACTCTGTCCAAGGAAAGTAAAGTAGGCCTATGTTCCATGTGATATCTGTTAACCGTTTCAGAATTAGGAATGGTGAGAAAACAACGTTGAACTCCTTTGCATTGTGGGACTATTTCCCAACCTTGATATAGTTTTTCTTTCCTTGGACGGAGTGTAACTTAATTAAAAAGTTTTAAAAAACTTAATTTAGATTTTAAACGAAGTTCTAAACTGAAAACCTTGAAATTTCAAACTACAATGCAAAATAATAAAAAATAAATTCGAATCTCCATTCTCTCCGATTATTTAGCCACTAGTATTAAAGCCCGTCATACGGCGGTGCCACAACAGGCGAATCTGTAAATTCGATTTAAATTATAAAATTTCGCCTGTGATAGGACTGTGATAATTGACAGGACTGCCAATAATAAATAAAAATGTTCACTTAGTTTTCAACCTGCCTATTCGTTAAGGTCGCGGGGCAGCGCTCCAGATTTTCCGCCATCAGGTGCATGTCCTCAATGGCAATACCCAAGCGACTCGAATCCAGATGATCAATGTAATTCTAGGCCGACTCCTTGATCTCTTATGAGATATATTTCTCCTCTTCTTCTGCTGCTTCCACGGTCAACTGACCTAACCCCATGATTTTTATTTCTTATGGGCTTACGACCAAGTTAATCCCCCCCCCCTCCCCCAATCCCCACCCATCCCGTTGTCACTTGACCTAACCCAACCACCGACTTGGAAAATAGCAACTGCCTAGGAAGACGGTTTTGCGGCATCCGTACATGTGGCCAAACAATGCCCCTGAGGCCTCTCAATGCGGAGAAGTAGCGGTTCAGCATCTAAAGACTGCCTTATTGTGATGCTGAACACTAATATGGGACACCTGTCCCACTTCTCAGGATCTCATTTCGGAACTATTTCGGTCATTACCCAAGACACATGACCATAGAAGGGAATGGGGACAAAGATTTGGAAAACAGACAGCTTGGGTTTCTTTCCTAGCTCAAGTTTTTTACAACGGATCACCACAGTTCGCGCCAGACACAGCTGGCTGCACCGATCCAAGCATCCAATAAATAATGTTATTGCTTTTGATTTTATTCGAAAGTTCGGCGTACGATGGTTACTGCGTAACTGGAAACTGCAAGTTCGATTTTATTTTTAAAAAATTTCATCTGTGACCGGATTATAATAATTGGCAGGACTGCGATAATTGACAGCATTGCTAATACTAAAAAAACTCACTGTCAACATGAGAGCGATATAGGGAGTGCAAGTGACTACGTCACAGCTGACGTCATTTGCGCGATGAACGGGCCGAGAGCCTAGGAAATGGGATCGCTGGTTCCAAACATTGGAACCACGCAATATACGTACTAGTAACGTTGAAACGGGCGGCCAGTAAAAATGACATCTCTTAGGGTGCTTCTAAAAACTCTTTCCAGTCGCGATCGAGCGTAAGCGTTCATGATCAACGCGAGCACTGCATCTAAAAATGACAGAGCGCTCATCACTGGCGCCTCTAAAAACTCCCCGATCTCATCGTCGTGTTGGGAACGCTCAGGATCAAAGTGATCTTATTTCCATCGTGATCACTTCGCGTTGCCTCGCTCACTTCCACTCCTTTCGCTTTCATTACTTTCGCAATAATGGCCGACAATGAAAGCATATCCCACCTCGAAGTCCGTTTCCAATGCGGTTTATAATTTTGCAATGAATCTGAAGGCTCAGAACAGGTCAAGACACACGGCAGGGGCGAAGGAGCTGAAGATAAAAGCGAAGATTGTTTTATATATTTTAATTTTTTAATTTTTCTCTTAGGTTTCGAATTTTCTCTAAAGTTTCGTTTTATCGTACGTGCACTCTCGTACGTAGATATTTTAACACTCTCGTATTTATTGTCATAAAAGAATAAATGCATTGAAATCTAATAAATCCCCATCAGATTATAATAATGAACAATAAAAAGAAATAATTACGCTTAAAATAGAAAGTTTGAAAGCGTAACGTGTTTCTGTGGCAGTTACCTCTTATTTACTGATCGGGCTGTTATCTCGTTGCCCTTGGCGCTGTCAAAAAACTTCATGAGCGGGTGAATAGAGCGGGCGCGATCAGGGGTAAACGATCACGTGATTGAAAATGAGCGCTCGAGAGTTTTTAGAAGCACCCTTAAATTATTATGTTAATTTGTGTAATTGATACTATTATTAAGACATTTAATCCCATTATATAATTTATACATTAATATTAGAACGCTTTTTAATCACTTTTAATCACTTAGCAAAAGAATGCCATCGTTCGCGGATCTTTCTTTCTTTGGGAAAACGATAGATGTCTAAATCGCTGTTTTGGCTCCTTCTTGAGCAGTGAGGAACTAAACAATTTCACATCTTAAATGTGTTATAAACACTGGGCTTATACAAAGCGATTTTATTCCATCCCTACGTTGAACCATGTTAAATCCCGAAGCGAGAAGACTTGTTTGGAACCAAATCGAGTCACGTGACTGAAGAATTTCAAGGACTGACGTCACACTTGCACTCCCTATAGGGAGAAATATCAAAACATAAACATTGAATATCCGCCATCTTTTGAGGGCATCAAGACCCATGGCTGCCATGGCTCTGAACTTATCCCATTGTTATACAATACATCCAAACACGCTCAACTCGTTACCATCGTTATACAATAACAAGTCGGGTAAAAACGGCGCACTTCGATGAGTAGCAGTATAGGATTGCCTTCCTCTTGCCCTCAAAAAATGGCAAAGATATTTTCCCCTATACTAAAACAATGTGTCCTGTTACAATGGGACAAAGTCACTACTGTCAATTTGACAGTTATAACCTAACACAAAAACACATTTACAACTATTAAAGGTAAAATTTGCTCTTTAGTGAAAATGGCTCTTCGGGCTCTTTTTGTTTTACCACCCTCATTGCTCTATTTCCTCGACAGACCGTTTTTGGGGGGCACGACTACTACATTTTATAACTAAAAAAAAATTAATTATACACATAAAATGAATATAAAAAAATGAGAAATAAATGTTTTTTGCTTTTGATTTTTTATTTTTCTTTTTTATTAATTTGTAGAATTGAAAAATTATTATTAAATAACGAATATCATTAAATGTAAAAACTAATGTTACCTCCTTGTGACTTGAACTGTTAATCAATTTCAAAATGTTTTATTTGAATGTTATTATTTTTTACTAGCTGTTGCCCGCGACTTCATCTGCGTGGATGTTTAAAAATTCTAAACCGGCACACTAACGAGCATTTTGCTTTCAAAATCGAACAAAAATATTTTGAGTAATTTTCAAATTGGAAATAAATGAAAATGCATGGAAAAGCTTATTAAAAGTATATTTTAGTGAATATAAGTACATATTTAAAAAAAATATACATTTATTCTTCTTCATCTTCATCCATTAATGAATCATCGTTATTTGGTTCGGGCTTGAAAAGGTCTATTGTTTCTTGTAAAAACGGCTGGCTTTTGCTGGGTTTCCTTTTTCTTCCACAGCTGATCAATGGATCTGATGTGAGAAGAAGCCTATTTAAGACGTCTTCGTTACATCGTAACCGCGAAAACTTCCTTCAAAACCGCAAAAAAAATTCCTG
>JAHWFO010100943.1:0-36121 GCA_023313115.1 Rhysida immarginata | reverse complement strand
CAGTGTATAAGAGTAATTCATAGGTTCCAAGATGATCGAATTTGATTCAAAATTTCGGAAATATGTTTCAAATGGTTATGTTAGGGCGACTAGTTTAGTCTTTCGGTATTTGATTATGACATTCCTTAATAGTTTATTTATTGCTTTGTTTTAAACGACTTTTAAAACCTCCTTAGAAATTTTAATTTTCTTATCACATTTTATAATAGGCGCACTCTCGGTAAGCACTACGCAATTAGTGATACAAAAGCTTTTGCTATTTCAATCATTAATCTTTTGCTTCTATAGAATTTTCTTCATATCAGACTTTGTCACTCTTTTATAGATAAATCATGAATAAAATTCCTTTTAAAAACGCTTCATATAAAATCAGATATAAAAAAAAAAATGCGCATTACATAATAAATCTAAACCACCTTTCTCAAGCAAAATCTATGACGCCAGTGAAAAGTTCAAATAGTAAAATGTTGAATGGAAAAAAAATGAATTAAAAAAAATATTTTTAATGCGAGTCATATATGATAACGTGGTTTACGCGACGTCACAGACCGACCTACCACGTGAGTAGCTACTATAGCGTGAGAGTTCGTTTTGACTTTGTTGAGTTTTAATTTTTTTGTCCCCCAACTGCCATATCACTTCCTTTACGTTGTATCGTGACAGCAAAACCTGGCAACGTCAGTGAGAGCCCCGTTGGCCAGTTGAGCAACGTGCATTCGTGGGCGGAGTCAGCAGCCAAACACGCGCTCCGCTATTAAATGCCTTCCAGAATGGTTCACTTCCTCGACCAGGGTTGCACCTCCGATACAATAACATATACGCAGAAACTTAGTTTTCGAAATTTTTTGTCTCTCTCTCTCTCTCTTCCTATCAACACTTCTCTTCTCCACCTCTTCCTCTGCTCCTTCATCTTCTTTCGCCGCCGTCGGCAGATGAGCGCACGTCTGCCTCAAGCCAATTAACACTTTTAGAGAAATTGCTGTTGTACAGGCGGGAAGCCTCCCTCCGCATTTAATCCATTAAAAAAATTCCAATGAAGTGGAAATTTAAGGAGGAATACACGCTTGGTAAGTAGATAAGATAAAATATCGACGAGATTTAATGCACCTTTTTTTGTTTCAGTTTATTTTCAAATTATCGCACCTCCTACTTTATAAAAAAGTAAATTAAAAAAAAAAATAGCTAAGTAAAGCACGTTGCGCATTTTATGTAATAGAGAAATTATAAATACTCGGACAACACTTGTTTTAATGCTCATTAATTTTCACTAAAGTTTACGGTCTATCGTTTTTAATTAAACGCAACTTTCAAAATGCGTTTTGTCGCAATAAAAAAAAAAAAAGTTCCAATAATACAATAATTGCACGCATTTCTATAATTTTGACATTTTCCATAGCTCACAATGGAACAAAAGATAAACTTTTTGTGTTAGTTTTGCAAGATCTTTTCATCTGTTTAAATGGAAAGCGACTTTTACAGGAAATGATTTCCGGTCAGTTTCACTCTGAATTCACGACACAAAAAAAATCTTTTAAAACTCTGTGACCACTGAAGAAATAAGCGCTTGAAACAAAGTGAGCAAAAGCCAATAAACAACGTAAAATACTGTCAAAGAAGCCTGTGTTGAGCAAAGGGGAGGAAAGGGGATTAAAAATTAGCAAAGGAGGTTAGTAAAACGAAAATCGAGGTCATTCCCGGCTAAACAACAATCGAGCAGAAGAGGAAAAAAATTTTCTATTTATTCCTTTTTTATAAATATATTACTAAACGATCTAACAGGTGAAACTAGGGAAAATTTATATTTAGATAAAAATAAGATAATATAAAATTAATAAAGAAATAAATAGACTTTTTTCCATCTTTAAATATTTTGCGTTGCTCATCCGCGCTGTTCAATTCCTACGAAATAAAAGCCGAAATAGAATACAGTTCGTATTTAAAACGAACATTACTGTAGTTGGCGACCGTCAAATTACCTTCTCTCTTTCCTTCACCTCAATTTTGTATTCATTCAATGAACACTTAAAAATGCAAAAGAAAGGAAGATGGGATGAGGCCTTGAACAGATTCAAATGGAACAATTTACCATAACTTTCACAACAATAACAATTTTTAAGTGTTACACGATCGAACGTTTTGTCTTTGTAATACTAAATAAAATTAAAGATCAAAAATAATTTAAAAAAAAAAATCGGATTCTATTTGTTATATAAAACGAAGAGGCGCGTGAAATTTACAAACTGGCATTTGACATTGCACCTGTGTGACGAAAACAAATGTATTGTCGGGTTCACTCGGTATCAGACACGACACATCTGTTTTGATCCTTTTGTTGTCTACAGTATTTTATGTGTCGTATTTTATTTTGAAATTCCAAATACTAAGAACTTTCATTCGTGCTCAGTTTACAAAACGTAGGATGCTTCTCGACTCGAGAACATTTCATTTCTCCTTGCTTAAGTGTTTCTTAATGAGAAACGTGAGTTTAAAGAGCGCTAAGTTTAAAAGGGCACTTTTAAATTGCGCGATTTACAAAACCTAATGCCATCGCATAAACATCGTAATTATAATCACATTACAGTGACATAAGATAATGCCATAGCGTTTCCTTCTCGAAACTGCTCATTTAGTCAAGACGAACGGGATGTTTTGGCATTTCTTTATCTTGTTTTCTCTCTTAAATAAGCGCAAGATGTATTTCCCTTTGTTTCAAGATTGTTTGGGGGGGGGGGCCTTCTTAATGTTTAATAAATAAACTGTCAACGCTAGATTAAAAATTAAACGTGCCAAACAATACGTGTAAAACTCAAAAAAGTCGTTTATAATTTCCCCCCTCTATAAGTACAGTACACTCTCCCTTGACATAACATCATAAAATGAAAAAAAAAAAGCATAGGTCATCGTCAAACATCGCATTACGCATATATATAAAAAAAGAATACAAAATAAAATATAAAAATATTTTTAACGTAATAGAATTAAAATAATTTAGCATTCCAAATCAATTTTCGGATGTTACAATACTTTAATCAAACTAACATTCAGGTGAGCGGCTCTAACCTGTTATGCTTATGAATAAATATATTTTTTATAGCATTAAAATTTTTAAACTGCTAATCTAAATCATTTACATTTTTACATAATTTTCTGTCAAAAGAATATTAACTTAATAAACCTTTAAACTGTTCACATTATTAATCTTTAAATTGTAAAGTGCAATTCCTTCCAGGATTGAAAATCAAGGAAACTTGTGCTCCTGAATAAATTCAAAAATTTCTATAAAAATACCACTTCCACCATTAAAAAAAAAAAACCCACAGGAAAACTGACACACATAGTGTTCATTTCAAACTATTATAGAAATAAATAACCACAAATGCGGCCCCCCCCCCCCCATTCCTATCCGGTTTTACTTTGTTTACTTCTTTAATAACAAATGTTCTTCTAGCGGTTAAGGCCACATCGAAATATGCTAATACAAACTGACTGAATGATTTTTTGGAATAATCAATGCAATCATCAATGCCAAATATCATTTCATTAAAATATTCAAATCGTTACGAACCTCATTCGTGATAATTATCTAGACATGCGTTTATTAATAAACATGAGAGATAATCAAGAAAGATCTTATCATCTGAGAAGACTAAATAAAAGGGCTCCGATTCTTTCACTGCAATTCATAATTCATATCTAAAACAGCACAAGCACCATTATTCTTTAGGTAGCTTTATGGTATTCTTAGAAACAAATAAGAATAATTATGCATCTGTCTAACAAGGATTTGATAATCAGATTTCTGTAAAATAAAAAATTGGTCTTAAAAATTTCTCAGATAACTTACAAATGCCCTTTGTTATATATTTAAAAAGGCAGCTATAAAATTGTAATAAATGACAATTGTAATAAAAATGCCAATAAAAACGTGAATAAAATTGCAATAAAATAAGCTAATAGTATAACAAACATTCTATACCAGTTAAAAAACCCTGTTTGGATTCTTAGGTAGTTTTTTATATAATTTAATCCATCTCTTTTTCATATAAATCAATCTTTAATTTCATTATCTGAATTCAGTAGTCTATAAAAATCTACCCAGAATTGTAAGGTAAAAATGATTCAATGGGAGCTACAAAACCACATTTAAACATAATTCAAAGTTTTATTCAGAATTTTATACATAAGCAGGTTTTTAAACATTGTACAACAAATTCATATTTACTAATCTAAATGGTTTTAAACGTGTAATTTGCTTTTCAAAATTTCCAGATGAAAGAAAAGCTGAATCTGCAAATATTCAGACCAGATATGCTGACAGAATTCCGGTAATAATTCAGTACTCTATCTTATACTTGTTAAAATTAAGATTTTAAATATAAAGTTTGAACCAAGAAAATCCAGTGTATCAATATAGAAGAGGCCAGAGGCCAATTAATAGTTTATCATGAACTACCAATTATGCATTCCCCCACCCCCCCCCAGCACATCTGGAAATCAGATGCTATTTTCAAAGTAGCAAATTTTTTTTTTTAAATTACTCTATGGCATGCTATTTTAGAACATATTTATACACTGAAATATTGCAAACTGAATTACAGGAAGAAAATCAAATACTCCTTTAATGTTTTTTTTTTTTATTATTATTTGAAACTAAAACTTACCGTAATTTTCGGGGTATAATACGCAGGGGAAAAAAAAATAAAAGTTAAAAAAAATCAATACTACTTATTATAAAATGTAAATATTATTTAATATTCTGATAATAAACGCAATGAAGATACAATATATATATTTTGGAGGGGGGAGGTTGGGAGGGAGAGTCAAATTGGGGAAGGGGGTACATATTATACCCCAAAAATTACCATAATATGTGTATATTTTATATATGAGTCATGGTTCTTTTAAGAAAATTTGTTTAATGTTGGTTAATAAGAGTTAATAAAATTTAATAATGTGATATTTTTCTTTCCTGATATAGTGGATTTTTTGAAAAATATCCTTGGTATACCAGGTCTGTAAATATAAAAACGGAATTTGCCCATAGATGGCCCTAGCTCTCAATGTAGTTACCGTCAAACCGCGTCATTGGCACCATTTTCTTATCCTGACATCTGGCAAACATTTTCAACTTACAGCAATAAAGTTTCATACAACAGCATAGTTTAAAATAGCATTGAACATGTCGAATTTTGTGCCCAGAAACTACGATTTGCAGACAGCATTGATTTTCTGTTGCAATTTGAAGAAAACTGCTGCAGAATCGCATCGAATGCTTATCGAAACTTATGGTGACCATGCTCTTAGTAAACCACAATGCTTTGAGTGGTTTAAAATATTCAAAAGTGGCGATTTTGACGTGAGAAATAAAGAACGTGGAAAACCACCGAAAAAGCTAGAAGACAACGAATGAGCTGCTGAAACCTGTGAGGGGGGGGGTTTCTAGAGATTTAGGCGTCGACTACTAAGGTCATTTTGTGCCTTTGACACAAGTTATATCTGTACGCAGCTCAGGACAAACACAAACATCCATGCCCACGGCAGGATTCGAACCCATGGCCAGGCGGACTCGAGAACTAGAAAGCCTATGCCCTAGCCCTCTCGGCCCCTGGCCGGCCTGAAACCAAGCAAAACCATTAAAACTGAATGCTACCCCCAACAAATGATAGATTTGAATCAAGCTTTGTGTGAAAAACGACCAGAATATCAAAAAAGCACCATCACACACAGCATAACTGCTCAAGGAAACGATTGAGGCATTTAGTTGGGAAATACTTCCGCATGTGGCTTACCAGACTTGGCTCCCTCTGATTACTATTTATTTGTATCAATGGGACACGCACTTGCTACACAGCGCTTCACTTCTTACAAAAATGGCTTGATGACTGGTTTGCCTCGAGAGAGCAACAGTTTTTTTTGGCATGGCATCCACAAATTATCAGGCAGGTGGGGGGAACATATAGCCAGCGATGAACAATACTTCGAATAAAATATTTTCTATCACTTTTATAAAAAAAAAACGTGTATTTTCTATACAAAAATTCCGGTTTCATATTTACATACCTGGTATTTACTCTTAAACTTAAGAGCGATTTTTCTATGTTAGAGAAAATACTTTTACTACATGAAATAATTATTTTTTAATTTTATTTTTTATATTTTGTATCTAGGTAATAATACAAAAAGCACCTCGTTCTAACATTCCTAGTATTGATAAGAACAAATTTTTGGTACCTGGTGACATTTCTGTAGCTCAATTTATGTGGATAATACGTCAACGAATCCATCTGACACCAGAGAAATCAATATTTCTTTTTGTAGGAAAAGTTTTACCGCAATCAAGGTATTTATATCTGAAACATCTGCTTTTCTCCAATCTGATATTCATGTAATAACAAAAATCAAATGACATGCCATACCATGACATACAAATGGTATTCTATGTTTACAAAAGACTAAATACGTATAATAACATAGGTCTGCAAAAAAAATTTTTTTGCAAAGCAACGAATCTTTGTTTTTTTCTGAAATCAAAAGTGACCACCATTTTCTGGTATCGCTTACAGCTTTCTTGTATAATCATTCCCCAAGTTACGTAAGTAATGCGTTCCATAACTTGAAATTTACTTAAGTCGAATATATAAATTGTTTAGCTGTAAATTTGTAAGCAACTGCAGTATTTATTATTGATTAAAAATAAGTATACATGTACAATATATTTCTGTTATTTGCAAAGTATTACATACATTACTTTATAAATAAATGAAACATCATGCAGCAGTATATACTTAAATATAACTATAAAAGTGTAAAAATTCATGTTAAAAATGTTAAAAAAAAAAAACCCTACTGAAATAACATTTTTCAATAAAAACAATGTCTTGTGAGCATTTGAAAAAATAATGGGAGATTCAGGGCTGAAGATGGATAGCTGTGAAGAGAAATGATGTTCTGGCAACTTCTACTGCTCTCATTAAAGGCTGAGGACAGTCAGGGTGCTGTTCAAGTTCTCATCTTGACGTTGCTGTGGGTGACATCTAAGAAACATGTCTAAAATAGATGTCTGGTCAAACACTTTTTGCCATCATAGATGGCCTTGCAGCTAGACCTATCGGCGTTGATAAGGTGACTAATATTCTCAAACATTCTGTTTGGATCCATCGATTCTAATTTTGCTAGCGCTATATCAATCAGGTTAAAAGCCTCAGCTAGTCCCTTGGTTGTAAATTTCATATTCGAAATAGGTTGATTTATTCTCGAGCTACTGCTGATATAATTTTCCCATCATCATACATACTAATTATTTTCAACTTTTCATCTAAAAATAATTGCAGCCCTTTGTTTTTTAAATGTATTACCAACACATTTGGTTTTGCATTTCAAATCCATTTTAAGAGTAGATAAATATCGAACACTAACAGCAATTATTCTGTAAACAAGTGACTAAACTGACCACTCCAGGCATCTCTCGGCATTATTAGTACCGTAATCTATCATTGCATGTACTGCTGTGAATGCCGAATGGTACTATAATGGATGACAAAGTCGAAAAACCGAAAACATTTCTTATGTAACTGCGAATTTACATAAGTCGCATGTTACGTAAGTTGGGGGATGACTAATCAAAAAGTGGCTGTCATAGAAACTTGGTTATGGGTAGCAAAAGTACTAAGTATAATGACTCTAAGAAACTAGTTTTTATTGTGTCCTTGAACAGTACTAATACATTTTTAGTAGTACCTATTTATTATTGAGGATTAAGATATAATAATTCAGCAGTACTTACTATACTTAAGTATCAGACCTTTTCCTTAATGATTCTCCTTAGCAGTTTTCATTTCTGGGTATCCAAAGTTTCAAGCTTTAACATTCAACAATAGTCAGATAACGTCTCTCTAACATCATAGAGACATCCCATTTATCTTGATAACTTCTCTCAATGTCCTTTACATCACAGTGAAATTTTTCCCCTTGCTCTTCACTGAATACACTGATTTCCAAAAAAACTGTACGTGATGGAGGAAAACTGAGGTCATTTCGGTTTCAGCACATCAAAAAATAGGAATTGACAATACATCCTATGTACTTTTTTGGCCACAGAGTTTTTAAAAAATTATTTAAAGCAAAATTTACATTTTATTTATCATATAAAAATATTGGAATGGTGCGAATGAAATGTCTAGAGCAATAGAGCATTACAGACACTCCTCTCTATGGCAAAATGTAAGCACCCACAGGTGCAGAGTTATTTCATCACATGCTTCCTATAGATAGGTAGCAGATGTATGAACAACAAATTTCAGGCTTGCCTTGTTTGGGCGTACATGGCTTGCAAAGTAAATGATGAGAATGGTGATTTAAGTCTCTTCCTGTATGAATTTAAGCTGGACCATTCGGCTCAGAACATTAACAAAGCATTTGGGGAGAGCGCAGGCAATGAACGAATCGTTCGTCGATAGTTTGTGAGGTTTTGAAGAAGAGATACCGCACAATAAGGCTTTTGATCACCGACCAATAAGGCTTTTGATCATTTGACCTGTTGCAGTCTGATGATATTTTGTTAAAAGTGTATTTATTGATTTCCATGTAGGTAAAAAATTAAAAATTTTTTGAAGGTAATGCTGATGTGAACCACAACGAACTTTGCTGATGGTGAAGTATAATGATATAATTTAAAATTCAACAGAAAGAAATGAAATTGGACAAAAATTGTCCCTTGAATATGAAAAAACTTTGGAAATTTAACCAATCATCTCAGTGCATGAAAATCATCATCTTTTGGTTCAACATCACACGTCCAAGATAGAAAGTTGTTTAACATCTGAAGACACCAACTATCTTAACGATCAACGAAACATTGGACCATATCATATATTCCTTCAAACAAGTGACTATATATATTTTTAACCAACACTGATTGCATCATACATAACTGTGCATCCCATTGTTTTACATTTACCGGTATGTTTTTTTAAATTTTTTACCTACATGGAAATCAATAAATACTCTATTAGGCATAAATCTATATTCCATTCTATTATTAGATATTCTGCTAAGTGCAGTTGAAGCTGACCTACAAAAAACATGTCATGAGATAGATGATCACCACACAATAGTTGTTCAGAATCTGGGTGTATTGGGTAAGGTCAAAAAAATGGACATGTGGATAGCACCAACACCAGCTAAAGATATGGCCTGGGCGCTGAAACTTCATTACATGGTTACATCATCTTGATGCTCCTTGTATGGTGGCCCACAGCTAGGATAATTAGAGTTTCCTGGCAAGAGACCAAGCCATCAATGCATAACGTTGTTTTCTGAATTGCAACAGATGCACCAGAAGTCGCTACAGAAACCACAGGCTTTGGTCAACAGATGTAGTGTTCTTCTGCTCCAGGAAAACACCCGTGCCTGGAATGGAACAAAGTTGCATAACAAATGATGCTGAAAATAAATGCTTTGGGCTATGAAGCATTACCTCATCCTGCCTATTCCCCAAAATTGTCTCCTACAGACTATCATTTGTTTCATTGTCTGGATCACTTCCTGTCAGGGAATCAATTTACAACTGACAACAAGGTTCACCTTGCAGTGGATGACTTCTTCAGAAGATCCTAGCCAAAGACTTTTTTCATTCAGGGATCATGGCCTAACCAAAGAGATAACAGATTCACAGGGGATTATTTTGACTAGGCAAGATATATCATAATTTTCAGTTAAATGTGTCCAAACGTGTTACTCATTTTCAGGATATTTCATTTGCACCAACCTAACATATACCATTTCCTGAATTCATTTGTTTATTTTTGTTTCCATAGTGCATACATGGGCAGCATATATAAGCATTACGCTGACGAGGATGGATTCTTGTACGTTATGTACAGCGGAGAAAACACTTTTGGTTATGACCATAACACATCAAATATTCCTTTGTGTATTTGATAATCTCAAATAAGATGAGTTTTGATGTTAACTTCTGTTTCATCTTTGCACTAGAGATTCTTTTAACTTTTTTTTTTAGTTTTATTTTCATGAGATTTCTCTGTCAGCCAAAGTTTACAAGAAAAAATGGAAATATTTTACATGGCATATCATTCTCCTTTTAATAAAAGTAACGAGATCACTTTTAATGCTGTTGGAAATTGCTCATTATGAAGTATGAATCGCTTTTTAAGGCATCTGAAGAAGAAATGCAGATACATTGATTTAGGTGCAATAAATCAGAATCGCAGATGCTATAACATTTTCTTTTCAAGCTTTTAAATGTTTCAATCCTTTCCTTTAGGTTTATTGTGTGTAACTGTTCTGCCTTAATGTACAAATTCATTTGCCTTATCTGTATTACTGGAATTGACATGATAGATCTCATCAATTCATTGCATCAAACCATTTCATCCTTTAATTGAAGTATAAAACAGTGATTTACTGTTATGTTAATAATCATAACGCACAATATTTCATGATTGTCTCAGGTTATTATGTACATTGTCAAAGTCTTTTAAAGAATAAATAAAAACGACAACATCTAAATTTTCTTGTGTTTACATTTTAATTAAAAGCAGAATTTTTTGTTTTTTGATATTTACATCTTCAAGTTTTACTTATAAATCGCAACAAAACTTCTGTAATTCAGGAGATTTTGTAGGCCACCCATCCAAAGTTTTATATAAAATTTTCTTAGCTTTTTGATAATCCTCAGCTGCCATTTTAAAGTCATTGTATGTATTTGAGGTGGTTTTGCTGTTAAATCATATAAATCATTCAAGAAGAATTTAATTAATAATAATAATAATACATCATTTGATAACTTAAATGATCAGTTAAATATGAAACTTACACGACTAGCTTCCATTTATCTTTACTAGCTTCTTTCAAAATTTTTCCGAAGCAATCAAATAAACAGCACTTTGAAACCTGACATCTGAAAACAAAAATTAGCAAAAAATTATACTTAGAAGTCCCAAATACAGTAAATGTGAATTCTGAATCTGTACCTTGCCTGCAAGGAATTTTTAGCTTTCTTTGTAATGCCTTGCTTTCTTCCATTTACAATAACTTCTAAAGAGTTAACTGGGACATTGCTCCAAATAATAGCTAGAATAGAAAGTTTAAATTATCTGTTGATAAAAAATTATTTCACTCCTAAATAACGAATTAACAACACAATTTATAAGCATTAAACCTGCAGATGTAGGAATGACTTTAGCATGGTCACAAGATATCATATCACGTCCATGTTCAAAAGCTAATGAACTTTGCAAAAGTTGAGGACAATTATGTTGGAATGTCTTGGGCAATTCATTTTCTAGTATAATTCGTTCAAAAACGGCACGCTGCATTGCTTCTTTATCATATGGACATCTAAAGACAGGATGAGGGATGAAGTAAAAATAATGAAATTAAATTATTTAGAAGATGACAGTTCCACAAGACAAACGTAGTTGTTTCGATTATATTTTTAATAACACATTTAATGTTCTATATACCGCATGATTCACAATGATTCATTATGCTAAACTTTGGCACTATGCTGGAGAGTTGAGGTTGAGTAAACAATGTCATATGAACATGGGCCGTATTCCAATTAGATACAGAATTACAACAGAACAAAGTGTAGTAGTTACTATTAAAAGTGCAAAATACAGTCCATTATCAATTGACAATCACTGGTTTGTTGACATCAATATTCATGAACAGTTACTCCAACGGATAATTAATGCAGCCAATCAAATTCACAATAATGACACTATTGTTCTTATTTGTTTCGATGATTTGTAGGTTCTCATGCTTAAATTCAGCTCAAGGGACACATTTTGAACACTCTTGTTATACTAAAATGTATACTCTCTCATGCTTTTAAATTAGGTAAGCAATGTAAACTCGGCTTAATTAGCCCATTGGCCCAGTTGCAACTTTCACATGGGCTGCATTGACCATCAGGGCAAGACATGTGAGGGGGATTCTAGAAATTAAGGCGTCAACTACTTAGGTCATTTTGTGCCTTTTACACAAGTTATATCTGTACACAGCCCGGGACAAACACAAACATCCATGCCCACAGCGGGATTCGAACCCACAGCCAGGCGGACTCAAGAACCAGAAAGCCTACGCCCTAGCCCTCTCTGCCACCTGGCCGGCGCAAGACATGTGAATGATGTACGTTGTACTGAAGGGATAATTTAACTAAGGGAATGTAAAATTAGTACGTTATTCTCAAATGTACGTTAAAGTGAGGTACATTATTCTGAAACCTTTTAGCATTAAAATACCTATGTTTGGGACGGGGATTTGAAATTTGTACGTTATTCTGAAATGTACGTTAATGTGAGGTACGTTGTAACGGGATTTTGCTGTAATTAAAGTTCCCCATTTATTGCACGATAGTGATGAAACTTTGTGTATAGGCTATGCAGAGCATGGGGAAGAGAATTCCAACAAAAAATTTATTAATGCATACAGTTGTCACCAAGGAAAAAAATGCTGCCGTATGCAAAAGCGCAATGTATCTGTGCATAACCAATCTGCAGAGGTCGCCATGCCATTGGGAAAGAAAGATTGTGTGCTCCTGGTAAAGGTCTATGACCAGAACACCAGAAATAGTACAACAGCACTGTGAGAATATCAGCATGTGAGTGATTGCCAAAAGGACCCATGACGACAAGAAATTTACGAACAATGAATGGAAATTCGAAGAGGTGAGCTGCCCGTTCAGCAGACCTTAATCCATGCAACTTCTGACTGTGGGGAACCCTGAAGGATCGTGTTTATCATGGAGGCATACGGACCTTGCCTGATCTGAAAGGCAACATCACGGGAGACACATTGTGCTACTGTTGAGCATGCTGTCCTGCACTTCCAGTATGTCATCGAACAGAGGATGCACATATTGAACAGTCTCTTTAACAGCATTCTAGTAGCGCATTACTACAGTCCATGTATAATCTTGCAGTGCCACTTTTCCCACTATACACTAAGTTTCGTCACTATCCATGCAGTAAGATGGTCTGCAGCCCCTGCAAAAGTGGAGAACTTTAATTATAACCACCAAACCTGTGGTTGCATAGTATGTTCGTATGTCATTTTTTGCTCAACCTGACAAAGTTTGTTACTTTCATGAAACACCCTAAATACAAAACTACTTATTTGCTGTAATGAAATTCAAAAAGATAAAATAATTTAACACCATAATTACACATAATGACTGAATCCAGAATGAAAATTTATCACTCTCTGTCACACAAATGCCACCATATAATACAACAATTATAGTACAGTGCATACTGCAAAAGAAGCATCCTGGCCAGTGATGCTACAGGTGTCAGGTTCTTAACATTTTGGACTTTTTTGGGTATGTACGTCAGCAACTTAGGTTTCATCATTTTTGTTAGGTTTCCATAAATAATTCTTGTAGCATATTTTCTTGACCGATATGATATTGTTGTTTTACGATTATATCAGTTTGATGATAAATCAATAAAAATATTTATTTATAAAAGTTATATTTAAATTTTATTAATTCATCTACTGTATCAATTGAAAGCAGCATTACTATATCATGGTTTTTGGTTGTACTGGGTGTTAGGTTTTGGGGCAAAATGTTAAGGTTTTTCTCAAAAAGTGTTATTTTTCAGGAAAGACTTTGTAACAACACAGATCCTGGCACCTGCCTATTACTTATGAACCTTTTTATCTTTTTATTAAATTATTAAAATGATCAGCAGCATACCTTTGACATGAATCAAATATTTAATTCTGTAATAAATAGTAAAGAAAATTCCATGGCCTGGACTCAAACCAGGGACCTTCGGGTATATGCCCCGATGCTCTAACCACTAAGCTACCGCGGACATGGAAGCTGTCGCTATCAAACATGCCCTATGAGCATAGGCTAAAGCTCGGCTCCTTGTTCACAAGCCAAGACTATCTTTACTATTAAATGGCGAATATTATTATAATAATAATTGGAAAATGGTCTTTGGAGGATTTTTTCACGCCAATACCTCCGACATTAATTCTGTAATAAATAGAGAAAAATAAAGAAAATTCCACGGCCTGGACTCGAACCAGGGACCTTCGGGTATACGCCCCGATGCTCTAACACTAAGCTACCGCGGATGATTAATTAATGATCTATTTATTAATATCGGAGGTATTGGCATGAAAAAATCCTCCAAAGACCATTTTCCAATTATTATTATTATAATAACATTCGCCATTTAATAGTCCTGGCTTGCGAATAAGGAGCAGAGCTTTAACCTAAGCTCATAGGGCATGTTTGATAGCGACAGCTTCCAAGTCTGTGGTAGCTTGTGGTTAGAGCATCGGGGTGTATACCCGAAGATCCCTGGTTCGAGTCCAGGCCGTAGAATTTTCTTTACTATTTTTCTCTATTTATTAATTAATATTGGAGGTATTGGCTTGAAAAAATCCTCCAAAGACCATTTTCAATTAGTATTTAATTCTGTTTCAATTTTTTTCAAAAAAGAAAACAACAAATTTTTACATTTTCTTTTTTGAATTTTAGCTGCTACAAGTTCAAATGTTTGTTTTTTTTTTAACATTCTATTCAATTAAGAAAAAATGCTAAACATTTAAGTAAAAATATTGGAAAAGTTTTTCCATCAGCAACCCCCTTATAATGAAATTAAATTTACTGTATGTACTGTATTTTCTGGACTATAAGTCGCACTAGCGTAAAGTCAAGAAAAAAACGTTAAAAAACATATAGGTATACGCCACATTCACTGTATATATACACTATACAGGGTGTCCAAAAAGTCTGGTAACATGGCAGATATCTCAAAGCTGCCAGGTAGGCGAGATCTGATGAGTGTGTTTATAGGTAATAAGGGGGGTGGGGAATTCACAGCTGCACTCAAATTTGACTTTGACCTCCAAATTTAAGGTCATCCATTTGCTAACTCGAAAACTATTAAAGATAGAGAAAAATTTCCGATTGCTACCCTGTAGAGCAACACCACATTTAGTCTAAAAACAATTTTTAATCACACCCTTCCCCTTAGAAAGATTTTGAGAAAATGGGCGAGAAAGAGTCACTCAAGGAAAGAAAATTCCCAACGGTGTGTTTCACTGCAATTCAAATGTGTTAGAAACCTCAGCAACCTGGCCAGCTCAACCTGATCTTGAGTGACTCTTTCTTGCCCATTTTCTCAAAATTTATGATGATGGTGAAATTGTCAAAGAAAACAGTGAACTGATTACACCAACATGTGCTTTGAAATGCATTGACAACATGCATTCTATTTTGTGCAGCTACAAAGATGCTCCTGATGAAATTCTGGACAGTGTAAATACTATAGAAAATTTTATTGAAAAATAATTTCTTCTAAAATGTTACAGTCAAATATTACAAATTTCTTTAAAAGAGTTTAAAAGAGCCTATCTGTGAAATATGTAATGACATGTTGCATCAATAAAATTACATTTGTAAAAGTAATAGTTTAATTGTTGAAATTTATTAATTTAAATACTGCAGTTTCTTAATCTTATAATGATATATCTTATTTCGCAGTTTTTTTTTATGGAAATTTCACTTTAATGAATTTTTTCCTCAGTCCCCAGGAATTCGTTAAAGTGAGGTTCGAATGTAACACATATGGGAAATTAATCCATAACTTTTACATCTTGCACAATTAAAATAGTGCTAGCATTGCCAACAAAACATGCCTCGTGGAAAAGACATTACTAAAGACCAAATAAGTGAAGTCTGGAGGTTGAAAGCAAATGCCAAGACAGTTAGAGAAATTTGTGATGCAATTGGAAGATCCAAATTCATAGTTCACAAAGTAATTGCAAAACAAGGAATTTGTGAAGCAAAGAAAAGAATTGGACAGACAAGAAAAACTAGTGAATGAGTTGACCACCAGATTTTTCACCATACCGGTAAAAAGTCATTATGAACAATATGACTTGAATTGGGTGGACAAATATCTAAAGATACTGCACACAGAAGAATCAAGGTAAATCTTGTACTGATTTTCTCTAAGAAGTAGTAAAAACCACGTCTAACCACAGAGCACAAGAGAGTGTGATTGAAATGGACTCAAAAGCATGTCATGGATGGATGCGTGGCTTAGTGTGATTTTTTCCGAAGAAAAAAAGGCGAACTTAGATGGTCTCGATGAAAATGCATAATACTACTGGCATGATATTAGGAAGGAACCAGAATCCTTTTATAGCAACCAGCAAGATGGTGGAAATGCGATGGTGTGGGGTCTGTTTTTGTTCAACAGGCCTATTAGTTTGGCATCTCTGACTGGAAGACAAAACTCCTCAAAGAAACATTGGAAAATCAATTATGACCTTTCATGTCATACTGGTTGGAAACGATGCCAATTTCCAGCAGGTCAATGCCAATACACACAAATCGCAATCAACAAATCTGTGGTTTGAAGCACATGGCATCAATGTGATGAAATGGCCAAAAGGACTGCGATGATCCAGATGTAAATCCTATTGAAAACTTTTGGGGAGTGATGACATGCAAAGTTTATGCCTATGGTAAAAATTCTCTTCCGTTGTGGAATTAAAAAGTGAAATTGAAAAAGTGTGGTTTAATCTGGTTACAAGTTCTACAAAACTTGATTACATCAATGAAAGATACAGTTTTTCAAGTAATTAAGTCCAATGGTGACTTTATTTAAACTGTGGTATGTCCTTTTCTTATTGCAATAATACCCTGTATTATTAAAGACTGCCCACTGTATTCAAATTGAACAACAGCTAAATTTCTTTACTGAGGAGCTATTATTAATCAATGAATAAACATACCAGTTATGATTTACCTTACCTTTATTATTTATGACCTCACCTTCCTTGTTTATGAGAAGGCCTTGGACAATCTCCTTTATTAACTAAATAAAGCCTTAGCACTTAGGATAATGACTCCCCCTCCCAGGTAAGCAATTCCCTCTTTAGATTTCTTTTATTTTAACGTTGTGCCTGCAATAGTTTCATTTATGACTTAATTCTCGTTCTTAATATCAAAATGGTAAATAAATGACTGAAAACCCCTTATGATCCACTTCAATGCTATTCAATCCAAATTATCCCTTTTAATATATTTAATCAATTAGACAATGAAAGAACATTAATTAAGAAGAGTATAAATGGGATATTTTATTTATTCAAATAAGAAAATTATCTAATTAAAGTGTTGATAAATCACTGGATCAAGTAATAAATAAATGTTCAAGTTAGAAAAACAGTATTTCACTATATCAGTCTTATGTTTTATGATAACGCTATACTAAGAGTTTTCCCAGTCCGATTAACAAAATGCGCAAATAAAATAACTTAAATTAGGCTTGCGCTCTCTCTCTCTCATGGGTTTAATTGAGCTCAGAATTAATATTAGTAAAAGAAATGCATCAGCTTAATTACTTATCTGTATTGACCTGTCATTGATTGATCAGTCACAGTTTAGAAGCACACACTGACACTTGTTGAATTGAGATGACACTCATCGGGGCCCTTTCGATGGATTTCTAATTTTTTTTCCTCCCGCCGTTGCATTGGCTGTTGACCGCAGAGATCGTGATTCAATCGCTGTCTATTGTTGGAACTTATGGCCACCGCTGCGCCTCCACCCCACGGCTTCTCCCGCCGTTACCTCGTGGATCCTCGGGCTCGTTCTCGGTGCTGCCGTTCACAAAGGACCTGGCTGCTCCTTGCACTTTACTGTAGTCGTTTGTCACCTGGTTGACCTGCCGCCGTGGACATACGTCACTGTCCTTATTACCTGGTTGATCTGCTTTATGCAACTTGCATCGCGTTATTTTAACTACGATACTTGAGTTTCAGTCTGCCATTCAGCATTTGCTGTCACACTCGTGAGTTCCTTCATAGGAAACGTTCATGCCGACTGCTGAAATGCACTTAGCTGCTCACTTAAGATGATAGAGTCAACCATACTCACTGAATCAGATAAGACGTCTTGTATTAAAACCAGCGACAAGAGTAGTGCATTAATTTAGAACTCATTATTAGAACTAAATTCAGAGAGACCTCCTTGGAAGGAGTCAACACGTGCGAGAGAGATATCGCAAGAGAGAGATTTTTCTGTATCATCTTTTTCTTTTTTGAAAAAAAAAAACGCTCGTTGCACGGGAAAGCTCGAAACCGACCAATCGTTGCCCTCCACCGCACCAATCACGTGTAAAGAAAGTTCGGGAGAAAATTTTGTTTCATTGAATCGTAAGAAACAACGTGATAACCGTCTTCACTGTTGCCTAGCAACTGGCTTTCAAAATTTCCGTTGTTTATTTCTGCACGCAATTCACCCGACGCTTTAAAGGTTGGCAGGGTCAAGCAACAATGGATAGGCCTAAGATCTTAAGACTAACAGAAATGCTTTATAGAAAGAACAAAGAGGAATTGAATAATTAAATTGAATTTAGAATAATAATGAATGAATAAATGATTGAGAGTAGATCATAATTAACGAATTCAAAGATAACACTATTTCCTTCCCTTGGGATGGAAGTAAAACGAAATCAAATAAGTAAAGCGAAATTTGAGTTCGTGTGATATATTAGATATGTCACAAAACATTGCTTGAAAATGTATGTTTATTTGAGTGAGTCTCTATAATTACGAGATGACTTATTTGTACTGAATGTCCTAAGATATTTTTTCTACTGAAAAAGAAACAATATACAGAGTGGGCCAGAAAAAAGGATTCATGAAAAATTTCTAAGTTCGATGGGTATGGTCCAATGGGGGTGAGAGGTTCCTAACCTAACCTGTAATTGTCAATCCTTTGTTGCAACAATGTAATTTTTTTCTTTCGTGAAATTATGATTGAGAGAGTTTTTTTCAATAAACCATCATCTCCTATTTTTGAATGGACACGTCTCATGTTACATTTCCTTTCACTGATGACTACCCCCATTGGACCCATACCCATTGAACTTAGAAAATTTTCATGAATCCTTTTTTCTGGCCCACTCTGTATAGTCTTCAAAATTTGGAATAATCTTGTTTACAGTGTGAATAAATGATATTTAATTTTGATTTTTCAAAAAAATAAATGGGTGTGCAAATATGTCAATTTTTTACAAAGTCTCTTTACTTTTGAGACGGACCTTAGGAATGTTATACTTGGGACCATAGAAAATTTCATATTAAGCAGGATTTCATATTAACAGGTTTTGTAATAATGGGGTTTGACTGTATTTGCATAATTGCCACTTACAGAAACTGAAGTTTGTACATTTATTCCGAACCAAAAGCTGGAATTTAATTTGTATGTTGAAGCTGGAATTTAATTGGATAAACTGGAACCAGGAGTTTCTTCTAAAAACCGGTTGTATCCGTACGATCATACTTTTATATCAAAATATGCTCATTTTTCGGAACAATTGTACAAATTAGCAAGTACGAATTTGTTAATAAACTCAAAGGGAAAAATAAATTTTCTGAAATACTGGACTTTAAGTCAATATTGAGATAATTTTTCATCTTTGAAATTTGGATGTTTTACATAGGAAGCTTTTCTTTTCTTTTTTCAATTAAAACGGCAAAAAACACTCTCTTATACCAAAGTTCCTTTATTTTTCTTACTATGTTCCTACTTGAACAATAATTAGGTAAATGTTGAATTGAGTAGTGAAAACTGACTGCTACCAGCAACAGCAATCGTAAGGTGCTCACTTCAAGAACCAATGCCAATTATTATAGCTAGTAGCAGGCATTTTTGACACCTAATTCAGTGCATCCTAAATAGATTTTCAACTTACTTTCCAATAACAATAGAAGCCAAATAAACAGGCTTGATAAAATGTGAGAGGAGAGCTCCTTGTAGGCCAACCACATTCCACTTGGCAATTTTATCACTGCATGATAATGAGAGTGTCCGATCACCACGTCCAGGTTTTGTTCTTAACACTTTAACAACATGATAATGGGTGCCTACATAAGAAAACTACATGTTATGAAATAACCTTAAGCTGTATTTTAAAATTTGAATTCAAAGAGTTATTTTAAAGAAAACCATTTTTCCTGTGTGTGATATTCTCTGATGTTGACCTAAAGCATATGCTTTTAATCAGATAAAGAACTGAAGAAGCCAACTTGCTTTCATTTTCTTTAATCAACTAGCAATAGAAAATTAGGTGTTATAAATGTTATAAGTATCACCTGGCAAATGAGGATCTTGTTTTGTATTAGGAATACATTTAGCTCCAGTTCTAAAAATGTCATCAACATTTTTGTTGGACGAGAATATTAATGTGTCGTCATTTAAATCCTTTGTTTCAACATCTACTTGGAAAATTTTTTTCGGAATAGCATCATGTTCATCTTCTATCTTCCTTTTAAGTAAGCTGCAGTCATGCACCTTCTGAAAATTAAATATAAATAACTCATTGATACCTTTCTGAAATATTCATTCAGAAATGTGAAAAGCAGTTTTTATGACAGCATAACATGGACAAAAATAAAATTAGACAAAATGCTTCAAATTCATAACTCGGGGCATGTCTAGTAATTCCAGCAAGTCAAATAGTAGAGTCGGGACCAATTCCCCGACCTGTCGGTTCAGTTTTTGCATCCTTTTGAGACAACTGGTCATGACATTCGAAACTGAAGGAATCCAACACCTTCGTTTGGCATTAAAACTCTCTAATTGTCACAATTTCTTTACTTTTTTTTTCATTTCCCGTCTCATCTTCTGCATTCCTTCTCTTCTTGCTTAATGATTCAAATCACTAGTCAACAAACTTTTTTTCTGCTTTCTTTACAAAAAATGCCACCATACACATTGTATTGCAATGTACTTAACTCGAAAATAATAAGAAGCTTCGGTTGGTTCTAGTTTTTGAGATATTCACAGAAACATGTTTGCATACCACTGTAATATAACATTACTGAATAGGTAAGTTAACTTACCTTGCCGACTACTTGGGCTTCGATTTGCGTTTATACTATTTCTGCGGAACATTCTTGGTGATCGTCCAGCAGTAATCTGCCAAAATAGATATGTTCCATTTCCCATGGTATCGTTTTTCCATTGCAGAAATCTCCTGATGGAACCGTTCTCCATGCTCACTGCTAACAGCACCCAAATTTTCCGGGAAAGAGTCCAGATGCGAGTGTAAAAACTGATGCTTAAGAGACAAATGGCACCCCATATTCTGATAGGCCACCAGGAGTGTATCGACACATTCTTCAAAATTCCCAGCCTTGTTGTTACCCAGAAAGTTCTCATGAATCGTGCTCCATTGCTCCATGATTCTTCTTCTGCCCCTTCCAATAAATTACTGAAGTGATCATTCTTGAGAAGCTGACGGATTTGGGGCACAACAAAAATAACCTTATTTTACATTTGCTTCAGAAACACGAGGAAACATCTCTTAAAGACATTTGAAAGGCTCGCCTATTATATTGAGCGCTTTGACGAAATTTTTCATTAGTCCTAGCATTATGTGGAGTGGTGGTAACAAAATATCCTTTGGATCTACAAGAGGGCAATTTTTGCACGTTCTTCATTCCTGACAAGGCTCTAGGGTCTGCCTTGGAGGCCAAACTTTCTGCATGTAGTGTTGCTAGTCGCGCGACTATCCCATTCACAAAGGAAGCAACAGTACTTAGTGTAACCCAACTGTATTCCAAGCAGGAGTGCTACCACCTTTAGTCGCCGTAAATTTTCCATTTATACTCAGAGTATTGGATGCATTTTAAGATCAATTCCATCGATTCATACGATTCCTTCATGAAAGCAACGTGGCAAAGCGGGACAGAACTGATTTCATTGCCATTATGAAGCAGTACAGCTTTCAAGCTGAGTTTTGATGTATCGATGAACAGCCTTCATTGTTCCGGATTATGCTCCATTCCAAGCGCAGACATTAAGCCATTACCGTTTTTGCAGAAACAAAGCCCAGAATCCATTTTGAAGTATTGAATGAGATGCTTATGACGATTGCGATATGCAGAAACTCAAATATTGCAGCAAAAGTGTGGAGCCCAGGGTTTATCTTGATCGCCTATCTTGCAACCAAAATACAGTTCATAGGCTTACAAACATGGTTTGTCATTCTTCGTTTCTGCGAACAGAAAACAATGTCTCCGCATACATAGCAAAAACAGTCAGCAACACTTGTGCATGGCACCTTGCCGCTTTCAACAGACTGGTGGTTTCCTTGATGCGGATTGTTGATGTAGACTCCAGAACGGAGCAGAATGGATGATGCAATCACTCGAGAAAACATGCTAGGGATAATTAAATGACAAAAAATTATGATGCAATCTGTAACATTATGTTATATTGCATCATTTCTGTTTTAAAGTATTGTAATGTCCACATATATGTAATGTAAATATTCTGAATGTAAATAAAAATTCTCAATTGGTTCTAAATTTTGAGATATCCAGATTATGACAATATATATAGTCAAAATTTAGAACCAATCGAGAATTATTATTTACATTTTTGTAATCAGCGTACTGGAATTACATAATTAAAAAAAGTTAACATTATTTAGGAAGCTAATTCACTATTGACTAGTGTATTTTGGCATCATTACTGTTGGAGAGCCAGTGATTTGAATCGTTTGAATCTGATCACTTATTTTGATCTCACTTGATTAGATAGGCAACCAGCTTTGGAGTTCAGTCACAATAGATGCAACTGGTCAGGAACAATAAATCTGACTAGTGACTTTTGGGGCACACTGAGCACCACCAGTCATTAATTTTGGGACAAAACGTTTGTGATCGCTTTTGACTAATTGCGACTGGTTGGAACTTATTAGACAGGTCCTTAGCAGAAATAAAAGTTGACTGTGAGAAGATACCAGAATTAACTTAGTTTTATATTTCCAATATAAATGTTTTTTCTATTAAAAGTTGATTATAATTAAATTTTCCCTACATAATCCACCCTAGATAGGACACTACTTAGAGTAAAGGTAACAAACTCGGTAGGAATAAATGGACACAAGATTTGCTTGGTTCATCGCTTTTATTAGTACCATACGAGACTACCAGGTGCTATTATCGTTCACAGGTGTTGCTAGCCTCATGGACCAGTAGCAGCACGGTCGCTGAAGAGTCAACATTGGCTTGGAAAAGATGCTTCCAATAGCATGTATCTTATGCTTTCAGGATGTACTGGACACTGATGGGCACCATTTTGAGGACTCTGTAGTCTGACAGACGCTACGCCCACAAAAACCAGCCATATTGTATCATATTGCAACAGATTAAGAATGTTTCAATGGAATTGTTTATTCATTTTTTTCTCTTCCCCATATCCTTCACATTAAGATCTATTCATGCAATCGCTCATTTTCCACAAAGATACGGTTAAGTAGGAAAAGTTTACTTATAACCAATCTGTACTTATATAGAAAAGGTAAACTTAAAGCAAAAATTTAAGTTTTGCCTAACAAAATTTTTATCAAACAAAAATGTTCTCCAGAGATGTTAAATTATGACCCTTAATACAGAATGCTACCTCTAAATAATTGGTAATCAGTATTCATTTATTAAAAAATTTACATGACTCCAATTTAAGCTTGGATATATAAGGATGAATAAATTGGTGAAGTCAAGGAATGCATGTGCAATTGGTTCTAACAGCAGCCAAAAGATTTCTACAAAAATGGCATTCTAGTGTCATAATGGGATAAATGCCTAAACAATTGCAACTTGTAAAAATATTAAAAATTTTCCTTTTTACTAACCAGTCTAACCTAATTTTTGATAATTTTCTTGTTTCGTTTTTTAATTTATGTTTGCGATTATTTTGTTTTCTAACTTGTCTGTTGTAATGTTACATTCTTTTTTATTGTTTCTTCCGCCCAGAAATCTATGTTATCGGCCCTGTGGCCATACTGGCCCTGGAGGAATTTCTCAATATATGTAATAGCATCACAGGGTTAAATTCTGATGATTATTGCACCCAATGTAGAAGAATGAATGGCAGTACCTTATACATTCATATTCTCTCTCTATCTATTCCTCATTATACTGTATCAATATTACAATATTATGTACAGATATTTAAATTTAAATAGGACAGCACCTGAAAAAAGAAATTAGAAATGTTATTTATTTAATTAACACTGTATTTAATTTTTCCCATATTCAAATTTATAAAAAACCATATGGAAAATAAAAATCATACCTTTAATATTATTGAGGCATCTCCACAAGGGGTATGACTAACGAACAGATGGAAAGCAACTCCTTTTTTGACAGAGCATATTTTATCCTCAGAAATATATTCAAGGATGTCAGAACTATCACCATTGAAAAGTTTTGACAAATTGTTATACAAATATCTAAAAAATCAAGAAACAGGTGAAATTTTTATTCATTAAAAAACAGCAAAAGCTCAAAAGTATTACATCTATAAGCACTTTATGAAACAAATGGATCTTTATAAACAAGGATAAGACGCACCAACAATGGTGAACTCAACACAAGTAACACGGTAGATGACATGTAGCTACAGTTCTTGTATAAAGCACCAGTCTATGCATCAGGATTTTTACACGATTTCTCTATTCAAAATGAATTCACGAAGTCAGCCTTTGGCTACATACCATAAACTAACAAGGGAACCATCAAAATCTGTATCTAACAGTTTCAAACAGAATTGAAATACAGTGCAGCCATTCTATTTTGCAATTCCTTATGTCGCGAAATCGGATAAGTCACGGTCAATGACTAGACCTAGTTTTTTTTTGTTTTTTTTTTTGTCATTTTTCAATGGGAGGGGGAAAACAGCTTTTAAATCTGGGCTACTCTTATATCCGCAGCTCTTATAAACAGAGTCTACTGTACATACATGAGAAAGGCTAATTCACATGAAGAGGAAAACCAATCAGACAAAAACTCATCACCACAAGAAATACCTTAATGGCTTCATATGGATGACGAACACCCTGCATTTGAAACTATCAGTGAAGAAATGATAGTAGAAAATATGTTGAGGCCAAATGAGGAGGCTGAGAGTCTGCCTTAATAGTCTTTGTTTGGCTATGTGTGCTCAAATTTTTTTTGTTTTCATGGTTTATTTTGAAAGAAACAAAATTTCACATTTTCTTATTATGCAAGCATTAATAGTGGCTTCAGATGAGTAACATATTTCAATTTGGTGGAAATCTGTGAGATACATGTTTGTGGGGTTCCTTTTTTAGTACCAATTCTGGATAATAGTTCTTGGTGTTGTAATTTTTACAAATAGTGTAGATTACAGAAGTTTAAAATTTCCAATGCTGCATTCAGTAGTAAATGTTTGCTGATCCTTGATGTTATAAAGATATGGGATAGCCAAAACATACCTGCCAAGATTAAATGTCAATTTCTCACCTAATATAAGGTAAAAGTGCTTGAAAATTGTGTGATATGTTCATGGTATCAAGGCATTTTATTTAATGATTGGGATTTGTGGGTCAATATTTGTATCATTGAAAAGGCACAGCCAATTTGTCTAGATGGATCATTGGAATCTGTTTGATGTAAAAGTAATAAATGTAAAATTACTAAAACTGCAATTATGAAGGGGAATAGAAAGTGAAAGGTAAAAAATAGTCTTAGGGTTGTGTTGTCTAACAGGTGCTTGAAAATCAGTTTATTCCTGTCATTCAAAGTGTCATTAATCATCAGTGTTTTAGGGATGCATCTAGCAAAATGGCAGGGCAAGGAAATGAACAATAAGTAGGAAGCATTTGATCAGAAAGTACCATAAGTCAAATCAGAGACAATGGATTTTCACATTACAATGGATACTTTTGTGACAAATTTTGTCATTGATGTTTATTTTTATAATTGGTTTCTTTAATGTTGTTTCTTTTGAATTATCTAAGTTTCTTTGTATTATCTGTTATTTTTCTGCCCATATTTTGTTGTACCAAGAAAATTTGTGGTTTTAAAAGCCTTATCATTGTTGAATTGTTTGACTGCAACAATTATGTTCACTTCAGAGCAAATTAGTTGTTGTAGCACAATTTCTTTTTTTTTTTTTTTTTTTTTTTTTTTTTTTTTTTTTTTTTTTTTTTTGTTTTTTTTTTTGGTGGAAAATATTAATTGTGATGCCTGGAGTTTTGACAGGAGAAGGACCAACTGAGCTGGCTTGACGCCCAAGGGCAACGATTAAGCCATTATCGCTTACGTAGGACTTTGCTGTTTTCTTTTGCTTCACGATGATACAATTGATTTTGTCTTTGAGTTATTGTTGTATATGTTGTCTAAGATGTTATTTCTCGAGTCTTCTAAGTGATAATATGTGCACAACGCCCATGCGCAGGGGAGGGTCTCGGTACACGAGACCGGGCTAGAGCCAACTCTCACGCGGTGGGGATGCGGGGTTGTTTGGACTCGCCGAAATTGATGGTAAATAAGGTCACTCTACAGCACTGGGTTAGCAATAGGTCGCAAATATATTAAACTAGAACAAATCTTGTACATTGTTAACAAATATAAATGGTTAGGAGTGCTCCAACATAAGTTAACTTCTTAAATCTATCAATAGAGGACCCGGGGCCACATCCACACCCCAAAAACCCTTGGATTCGCCTCCTCTCAAGTGTCCTTTACTAACGCTAATCGAAATATTTAACAGCTACTACTGTACCACCCCTTTTAAGCTAAGTTTTGCAGGGCTGATTAACAATTATACTATCTTGGTCATACAGAGAGCTTTATTTCCTGTAACCAACGGGTCAATATCGGTTACAGTCTGTGCTTCCCTTTACTTTATGCTGCATGCATCAGCAGTGTGTTCATTGCATCGGGGTTTCATGAGCACAGATGCGACTGGCCAGACCGCATCATGCCCTCCTTTTTTTTCAGGCTCCCCTGATTGCTTGTTTACAATTTACCATGCACAGGGTGAGGACCCGGGAGAAGAAGGCATTAATACCCTCTTAAGTATTCTCTTGATTCAGACGACGCGTCTCCGAATGCCATGCCGCCAATCGCACCTACGACTCTTCCAGACGGAGCGACAGACTAATCGCAACTTATAAGCCTGGTACCCTCAATATTTATTCCTGGCGTGTGGTAGATTTACAATTAAACTTATCATCTACAGGTCCTTGTAATCTACACATATATGTAACACACGCAGTCAGTCTTTAAGAACTACACATGAGATTATTAACAGAACGGCGAGCACAAAACAGTATTCATCTGCTGTTCTCTTACTCACTGTGGATAGATGGCACAATCACAAACAATCGTGCTGCATTCGAAAATATGCAGTCAGAGACGTAGGATTTTAGCATAGTCTGTCCAGCTTAAACGCGTTAAGGGTAAATTTATTTAAAAAAAAAAAAACGGGAACTATCTCACTAAGCAGTCATCTTATGGGAGTCGTTTTCTCACTTTGCAGACGGACATCGGTCTTGAATACATGGCCTCAACGGCAGTGTCTCGTTCTTATCAGCGACATCAAACATCAATACCGTTGTTCCATTTCAAACTCAAATACTCTGCTACTGCCAACGTTAATGACCAAGGAACACACAAGATACTCATAACAATATATATATATATATACAGTAAGCAATACATGCAAATCTCATGTCAGATACTGCTTGATGCAATTCTTTTTCTATAACCATATCTTAACACTGATTCCTTCCTTTTTTTTTATTTTAAACATAAAACAAAACCTTAAAATAAAACGCTCAGATTCCCTGAATCTCCTTCCCAACAAAAGATTTGTCATCCAACAGACACTGAATTGTTGCAGCATCCATTCTGCTTACAATAATGGGTAAAATTCGCTACAATTAAAAATGATTTAATCGAAATACTAACAAAACTTAAGCACTACTTTTAACGACAAATATTATGGTATTAGCATTGGACAGAACTTGCGCTTGAAGCAGTACAATTAAAACCACCCGATTTGCACTACATTCTACGATGTTCCTACACAAAAATCGGGATAAAACGAAACAAATTCACACTGTCTAAAGTCACAAATTCACCTCTGCATTATCTGAGTTTTTGCTATTATGCAATTTATTATTACTGAAATGGGATCTGCTAAGTTGACCTTTACAGATGCCTTTCGAATTTGGATGATGGTATATCAGATGGTGAGTAATGTTGTCTGTTAGCTTAACGGGAAGCAAGTCAATTACATGTATTGATAATTGTTGACGTGATATTCTTGCTTGAACACAATGCAATCTATTGATAACGTCTCAGAATTATAAAGATTTCAGTGTACTAGATAACCACAAAAGTTCTTGCCGTTTTTAATTCCAGAAAACAAAATGATGTACACAAAAAGTAGCGCATCGCTAGTCCCCAAAGTAATCCCCATTGGCATCTAGCACCTCCTGCCAACATGTCTCCAGTTGATCAATCCCCTGGCTGTAAACTTGCCGGTCTTGGACTCAAAGAAGTCCGTGAGTGCCTTTCGCAGGTCTGTATCATTGGTGTAGGATTTTCCACGAAGATGGTTATCTAGAGAATGGAAAAGTTGATAATCCGTTGGAGCAAGATCTGGTGAGTAAGGTGGATGACACAAAGTTTCTCAGCCAAGCCGCTCTATGGCTTCCCTGGCCACCCGTGCCACATGTGGCCAGACATTGTCATGAAGAAAGAGTACCCTTTTGTGATTCACCAATGCTGGCTCCGTCTGCTGCAATGCCTGCTGCACACACATCTCAACTGATGGGAATACAGGTCCTCAGTGATGGTTTGGCTAGTTGATAGTAGCTCGTAGTGAACCATTTGGTGTCTAGTCCACCAGACACATTAGACTACGGGGTTCATCAGAAATGGCAAATTCTATTCTCTCGACCTGAATTTCTGGAACCAATGCCTTGCAGCATCATTCCCAAACGCAAGACACATTCGGCGACTTGATGCTGCTGCTGAGAAGCCCACATTGAAGTCATAAAGCAACAACACGTAACCATCTCCTTCAATACCTCCATTTGTCTTCACTTATGCACGAGATGTGATTGATGTGAATGCCCAACAGCCCTGAATTTATACAAGCTAACCTTCCTGCTCCCCCCCTGACAGATTTTGGACCACATTGTACACTCATTTGCATATCTTCTATCACTTCCTTTTAGGCAACATAAAAACGGCAAGAACTTTTGTGGTTACTCAGTACATACTTCAAACTTACAGTATCTTATTACCTATTATTATAGCTACGTTGAACAATTCTGATGGATTTGACTGTATTCTTATGTTAGAATTCATATTGCTAACTTGGTAATGATTCTGTAGTAATTTTGTTGCTAATTTTCCAAGCTATGGAAACTCTGGCTGTCAGTTAGTTCTACTGAGCTTAAATTATATGGTAATGAAATGTGTTTGCCATTAAGATCTAAAACTAAATATTAGGCACATTATATTGAAGCTAATGTTAGACAAAATAATTAATATTTGTTATGTGGCAAAGTGGAACTCTCATTCTCAAATAGTCTTTGTTGACTTTAACTTACTTGCCATCTTATTTCTGTAAAGGAATTCATTCCTAACACTGTTTGTGAATTACCCTTTAGGTCAATTTCATTATTACAATTTTTGGATAATTATACATCCATTTTCTGAGGAACAATCAGTTGAGCTTTGGTCTTTTAAAAGTTAAATAAATCTGATGGTCTTTTGGGAATACTCTAAGTTAGTTGTGCCATTTAAGTAGTATTCTGTCAGTGGATGGAATGGGGTATAGTTGCGTTGTTGCTTTTGGAACTGATCAGTAATGTGCAAGTGGATGTACTGCGTCATGGTTGAATAATGTTGTTCAAGACACTCTGTATTTGAGTGCTGAGTCAATGACATTATTTTTTTTGGTTTGCAAGGTTGGATGTTCTGCAAACTGAATAGCCTTGGTAAGGCCTGTGTACAGTATGTTGTTCTTCACTTATACAGAATAAGTGATTGCTGTATTAACTGTGTACCTTCAGTCGGGTAGGCCCTTGTCTGATTCATATCTTGAAATTGTTAATTTTCCTAATCAATATTTAACTGATTGTGAACCAGAAATTGTTGACATGTTATGATTTACTAGCCGTTTTACCCGGCGTTGCTCGGGCTACTTTTTGATGAAATTTGGCAATTTCTGTATGTGAACATTCAGTGAAATTGAACCCATGATAAAGGTTCGTTTTTTAGCCATTTTTTCCAAAAGGCCGAGCATTCATTAGCCATTTTTTTCAACAGGCCTTATATTTGTTACCCATTTTTCATTGTAGGCCTAACATTTATTAGCCCTTTGCCACTGTAGGCCTAACTTTTTTCAGCCATTTATTTAACTATAGGCCTATGTTTTTTCAGCCCTTTTTAACAATAGGCCTAACATTTTTCAGCCCTTTTTAACAATAGGCCTAACATTTTTAGCCTTTTTTTCAATTGTCCTAGCCTTTTTGAGCCTTTTTTAGCTGTTGCCTATTTTCCAATTTAACATTTTTTAACCATTTGTTTCAATCGCCCTAACATTTTCCATTTTTTTGTTTAGTACTAACAGCACTGCAATTTAAATAAGAAATGTGTGCGTGCCTCGTCTAAGCTTCATGTGGGGCACATACTCCAAGCCTTTTCTCTTTTAAATTCTAAAAGTACGTGTTTTTCGTCTTGGGCTCGTCATTTCCGAAAGCGTGAATTTTTTCATGCCTGTTATTGCCAATTAAAAATTTTTTAGGGGAAGGGTTTGGTCTCAACATTCTCGAAACTGTTAGTCCGAATTCAATGCCAAGCTTATCAGGTGAGCTCAGGTAGGAACTGGTACGAATACCATAAGCAGAATTTGAAACTGTTGAAGCATTCTCGAGGTTTCGTCGGACATACAGACGGGTAGTCAAACAAACTCCCAAACAGAGCGTAACCAATTTATGCTTGTCAACATATCATAATGTAAGCTAAGTTTAGACTAAATTTATTTCCTGCATGCAGCATCATGAATAAAATGATTGTAATATTCCGAATGTATTTTTTCTTTTTCTCAAATTTCAAGTTCTTTTCCTGAACTGTCAATTAGCTTCAAAAGATGGCGTCGTTTATTCCACTCTAAAAATACTAATCTCTTTTCCTGCGGGAAAGGTTTTTCATTGAAACTGAAAATGAAAGTAAAGGCCTTGTCTGAGCCTAACGCACATATGGTGCGAATCTGACTTCAAAAGTTTTAAGAACCTCTTCAGACATACACTGAATTTTCTGAATAAAAAGAATGAAAACAGGATCTCAACACTTCAAAAAATTTAGCAGAAAAGAGGATTAAAACATCTTAAAGCAACCGAATGCACGATGGCGTAATGGCCGAAATCTTCGGAGGAAAGGGAAGGATTTAGGATCCTAAGGACGTGCGAGTTAAGCGCCATCCAATGGCAAATTCTGTCAGTGGGCAAACAATCAAACAACAAATGTAAAATGAATTTTTATATAAAAGATTTTTCGAAATCTCATGTAGACAGTGCTCTTCCTCTTGCTTTGAAGGTCAAATGTGCCCAATTTCATCAAGATCGGAATAAAACTGAAGATTTGTATAAGGAACATAACCATACATACATACATAATACATACATTTTTATACGAGGTCTGTTCAAAAAATACGTAGACCGACGTCATAAAACAAAATATACTTTATTCAGAAGTTACACATCTGGGTCCCCTTCAAAGTACTCTCCTCCCCGACGCACACACTTATCCCAACGGCGTTTCCACTTTTGGAAACAGTCCTGGAACGCTTCTTTTGTGATGTCCTTCAGCGCCTTCGTCGCATTTGCCTTTATGTCGGGAATCGTCTCAAATCTCCTTCCTTTCAAAGGTCTTTTGAGTTTGGGAAACAAGAAGAAGTCACAAGGAGCGAGGTCAGGTGAGTAGGGTGGGTGAGGAAGAACAGTGATCGAGTGTTTGGCCAAAAACTCTCGAGTTCTGAGGGCTGAATGGGCTGGAGCGTTGTCGTGATGAAACAACCAGTCACCTCTCGTCCACATTTCTGGCCTTTTCCACTCGTCCAGTGGCAGTTTTTTCGAGTTTAACACAAAATTTCACAGCAACTCTTTGCTCGTTCAAGTCACTCGTTCTAAAAATCCGCCAAACGAAAAAAAACACACTTCACAAACAACCGCGTAGCTAATCAACCAATACTGATATTTGCAATCAAAAAACTGCCTTGTAATCAGCGGATCTGTCAGAAGATGGCGACACCAAGCGATTTTGATTGGGACCAACAGGGCCCGCGCAATTCAAACAGTCTACGTATTTTTTGAACAGACCTCGTATATATATAGATTAAGATGTTTGGTGATCAAAAGTCTTACTTTGTCTCAGTATTTAACCCCTTCTGAAGGCATTATTTTGATTAAACTTTTTGGTTAACCTATTGCATCTATTTTATGTATATTTCATTAATTCTATTGGAAATTAAACCTTTATCAATTATTTGTCTCAACTAATTGTGAGTTTAGTTATTCCATTTACCAAATCACTGAATGTGGATGAAGTCCCGAGTGCATGGGAGATCACACATTAAATATTTTTAAATTACACACTAAATTATTCCAAACACTATGGAAGTGGCATCAACTGGCCCCTGTATTCAACTGATTTCAAACACTGGTTCTCAATTCCCACTTATTAAACAAAAATGCCTTGATGCCATGAACATATTGCACAAATGTCTTCATATACAATCCTGGTAGATAGGTTTAGGGACACCCTATAATAAAAATGTTATTAAGTTAGATTTACCTCAATAATCCTCTCCTGCTTAAGACTTCAGCATGGCTGTCATTCACAACATCACCTAAAAATATTGTACACTTGTATTACTTCAACAAATATTTATTAAAATGTTCATACTTTGCAAGTAAGAAAATAATTACACTCTTAAAATTAACCTAATAAAGAGTATATCTACTTTGGAAGAAATAATGCTCTGATATTCCAGGCCAAGCTCATCTAAAATTTTTATAATTGATTAGATAATTAATTATAAACTTTATTAAGCCAATTTTGAGTCCATTCTAATGATTTGTTGAACAAGACAAGTCTTGTTTCTACCTGCAGTGTTTCTTTCCCTTGAAGTGCAGTGTACCTAATTAGATATATTCTTCATACTTAATTTACTGCAAACTTATACGAGGGCAGTCCAAAAAGTAGTACCCGTTTACGCATATCGATGGCGCCACTGAACCAAATGAAAGCATACGATGCAGGTATCGATACCAACATCTTAGCTTTGCTGAGGTCGAATTTCGAGTTCATTCAGTGTGTGGTTTGAGTTTTGTGATGGTTTAAAATGGAAAAGAAGATAGAAAATCCCGCCACATGCAAAGTGCGAGCCGTCATCCGTTTTTTGAATGGAGAAAGCGTCCGTCCCAGCGAAATTCATCGCAGAATTACGGAAGTTTACGGCACGGGAACTATGGATGAGTCATCTGTAAGGCGTTGGGTTTGAAACTTCAAAAAGGAACGAGCTACTGTGCACAATGAACAGCGGTCAGGTAGCCCGAAAGTCTCAAGATACGTGTCAATGATTTCATCAGGCGCGTAAAACTTAGTGAAATGTGTACGCATTTCCCTGAAATTTCACAAGCACTGCTCCACAAAATCGTTACGGACCATCTGAATTACAGGAAAATTTGCGCAAGGTGGGTTCCCAAAATGCTTTCCGACGAGCACAAGAGCAATCGCATGGGTTCAGCGTTGTCTTTCTTGACTCGTTACGAGCAATACGGTGATGAATTCCTTGACCAAATTGTTACCGGGGATGAAACCTAGGTGTGCCATTTCACACCTGAGAGCAAACGTAAGTCCTTGGAATGGCACCATCCACAATCTCCAACAAATCCGCAGCCACTTTCAACGAAAAAACTGATGGCTTCAGTCCTCTGGGACCGAAAAGGTCTCTTGTTGGTTGATTTCATGCCCAAAGGGACGACTATCAATGTGAACGCATATTGTAAAACCCTTCAGAAGCTCCGTAGAGCCATCCAAAACAAGAGGAGGGGCACGCTCTCAAACGACATCGATCTTCTGCATAACAATGCTCACCCCCACGCGGCTCGGAAGACCAATGACCTCCTTCAGAAGTTCAAGAGGGAAGTTTTTCACTATCCCTGCGTATAGCCCTGACTTGGCTCCCAGTGACTTCCATTTGTTCAAGAAACTCAAAGATTTCTTGTGAGGACAACGTTTCGAAAGTGATGATGACTTAAAAGAAGATGTACAACATTGGCTGGCTACTCTGGCGGTAGAGGTTTACGAGGAAGGAATAAACAAACTGGTTTCAAGATATGACAAATGTCTGAACAATGGAGGTGACTACGTTGAAAAATGAATAAGTGTAATATCACTAAAATCATTTTTTACTTTACATCATTAATTTTGTTTTTATTAGTAAACGGTCATTACTTTCTGGACTGCCCTCATATTAGGAAATGACCTTCATGCATTTACAAAAATTGATTTAAAACTAACATGTTGTTTATGTCATTGTTGGCAGCTTGAAACAATACATGTATTATAGTCGGGGGCACAAGAGTAGACCATTTTGTAGGGGAGGTGCAAGGATTTATCCAAACTAAAATAACGAGAGTGAAGGGTGTTGCTTTTCTTCCCCTATTTCTCTCTCAACACACAAATTGGAGAGCTAAAAACTAATTTAGGTCAAAAATGAGGGGTAAATAAAATGAATGAATGGATCAAAGGTTGGCTATAAAGTTATAGGCTAAAAACACTGCAATGTTTTTATGTATTCATAATGTGGAACAAAAAAAAGTCATACACATGAAAACACTCATTCAGCCAACAGCAATTTCAAAATAATTAGAGTTTAAAAAAAAAACTACTAAAAATGACAATAAGAAAATATTACTTATTTTATACATAAAATTTTGCACAATTGCAATGGGAAAAAAATTAACATCATTCAAGAGGTTCTACAATTAACAATCAATGAGGATAAAGGTTTATCAGAGTCACAAGAATCATCTAGCTCAGACTCTGAAGTCAATAATGAATGTTTTGATATGCTACTTGAGTTAGGAGAATCTCTTGAATAAATGTTATTTTTTCTGTGTTTATTTTTGTTTGGAATTATAACTAGACTCTTAATTTTTTTCATTAACAAATTTTGTGTAAAACATAACTTATATTTTCTTATTGTCATTTTTGTTTTTTTTGTATTTTAATTAATTTTTGTTAATTTTAATTAAGTTTTGTAATTGCTATTTGGTTACAAAATGCCTGTGATTCGATAAGACTCACGGACCTCGTGATAGTAGGATTTCCTCTCTCTGAATCGTTTCGATAGGTTTTCGTGAGGTGGTCTCGACCATTTCAATAGAGCCAAGAACCTCACGAGAAGGAAGGCCCTGGCCCCACGAAACGGTCCGAGCTTCCGAGGTCGTACAGCTTCGTGAGAACCGATCCAGCTTGTTTAGAGATGGTGACAGACCGTTTCGATCCTATATGGGGTAGATTGGGTATCGTGGTATTTGCGGAGCTATAACACGATAATATAACATGTTGATGTCTACTTTCAACAACGCCAACAGTAAATTACAGTTAGTGTTGGAATTAAGCAAGATATAAACAGTAATAAACAAGAAATCTCTGATATAGCTCAGGAAGAAAGAGCAAAAACCGAAAGTGAAACAGCGCCTGAACGAAGCTACTCCCAATAGCGTTTCAAAAGCATGATGGTCGTAATTCTCACTTTAGCTCACTGGCCACAGTTAACATGACTTACCTCTCGCTAGGTCCGTGAGTCTATCGAAACATACCCTATAATTGATTGAATGGGTATTTTCATGTTATGACTTTTTTTCCTCCACATTATGAATATAAAAAAATATAGATTTACCAAACTACAGTTTATTTCATAATAAAAGTAATTAAAATATTAGTATAAAAATGAAAAACAAAAACAAGTTGAAAATCACATTTTAGTTTTTCTTTTTAGCTTACTCAAGCTTAAACCCTTGATCCAGTCATTCATCGTTTTATTTATTCACTCCCTTCTGACTTAAATTAGTCTTTTAACTTTCCAATTTGGGGGTGGGGGTAGGGGAAGAGGAGTAATACCCTTCCCTCCCTCATATTAGCATGGTTAAATCCTTGCACCACCCCTACGAAATGGTCAACTCTTGTGCCACCGACCATAAATATCTTA
>JAHWFO010100942.1:0-18733 GCA_023313115.1 Rhysida immarginata | reverse complement strand
TAATAATAATAATAATAATAATAATAATAATAATAATAATAATAATAAATACAAGGCACCCCAAAATTAAATTTACAATTTTGCATAATCGTATTGGAAAATTCAAGCTGCCTTGACTGGAATCACCCTCCTGCATAAACTTAACACTGGGCAATACGGTCAGCATGGTCTTTCAGCGATTAACGTTAGAGCATGTTACACATGCTATAATAATATAAAAACTAAGTGTGCATTTATACTCTACCACAAATAATATTTCAAAGGTTATGTCGTATGTCCGCAATGGCTTGGAGGCCAAGACCCTTTTTGATAACAATCAAGATTCTGAACGATACAAGAGTCTAAAATTAATGCATTAATAATGTAGAATGTGCCAAAGGACAAACCACAAAGGAGTTAGACTGCGTGGTTAGGCATATCTCGAACAAATGTGAAACTGGGAAGGGATTTAACGAGCTGAATGAGTTTGATCCCTATCCGCGTGTCGAATTTTTAGAAATATGGTTAGAATGTTCAATAATTATCCTGAGACAGGAGAGTCACTTCATGCAGACTGAAAGAGGCCAAATTTCACCTATCAACCGGCGTAAACTGTATAATTCTGTGCTCTGGCATCCCACAACCGCAGGTGGAAATTGAGATAACAGACAGAGCCTTGGCATTCATTGCGTGGAGTGATGTCAATTACGAAGGATTGCTGGCTCATTCTTCATTGATAGTACCATTACAGGCGAGAAATCAGTGGAGATTTCTACATACATTGGCCATCCATTACTGCTTCACCGAGTCGGCTATATTACCATGAGCTGGCCGCAGGTATGGGGCTTCGGCCTCACAACGATCGTGTGTTCGGGAATGGTTGGATGGAATGTTTTCGATTTGATGGATTGGTAGGCGAGGAGCAGGCCGGATTTAAGTTTAAGAAAAAGCGCATCATTTATTCAAAATGCTGATATTTTTATTTCAGTTAAAGTATATATGTTACGATTAATTGCGGAATACAATATCCGACAAATGTCTTCAACAAATTCTGCTGACAGACTCCACCTCTTTTGACGAAATTTCCGATGGCATTTGCTCATAACTGCGGTTCAATTTTACCAATAACACGTTGAGCCCAGGAATTGTTTGTGATTTGTTGGCATACACACGAAATTTCACAAATTTCCATTGCATGAGATGACACTGCCAGGAAACTTTTCTAGCAGCCACTCGGTTGTTTCGTGTGCTGCGTGACAGGGTGGGCCGTCCTGCTGAAACCACATCGTCTTCCAGATCCATGCAGTCCAATCGAGGCCACAAAAACTCCGTTATCATGTTGCGGTAACGTACGCCATTCACTATAATTGCATTTCCGGACTCATTTTCACAATAATAACGTGTTCCTTCGTGTAGCGTTCCATAACTACTAATCGCAACAATGACAGATGCTAAATTTTTAGGGCCGCCCACCTAATAAGATGACAATGACGCGTAATTTAAACCCGGCGGTCTTATTAGGACACGCTGTACATGTTTGGATCATACGTTTTGACACTTAATACGATAAAAAAATTTTCTAGAGCGCGCAATTGTGGGTTGCCCGCTGTATTTTGACTTCTTCAGTACAGTCTTTGCCACTTTTGAATTCCGTTTCCAACGAAACAAAGTTTCTGCGACTTCTGGTCTGAGTTCGCACAGACAGCAGTTAACCTCGTGGAAAGTCCGAAGTCAAATTTCTTATGGTTATGGGCTATTTTTTCTAGAATAAAGATTAGCGATGTCGAATTTAATATGTTTCTAATGATTGTTGAAGCTTTTCTGCAGAACATTTGAGGTCGGTTTACCCTCAGATCCATATGGACTGGGATCGAAATCCCTGGCCCATCGTAACGAGCAGACTTAGCTGAACAGCCTAACGTAAAAACAAACAAAAAAACTAACAAAACACCATTTCATTTCGAACATATATTGCAAATATAAATTCCTTTATCACAGTGTTTCCTCCAGTTATATTTCAAAATTCCAATTGTAAATTTCACTGTTTGTGAATTCGCCTTATAATAATGAAAGTGACATAACCTGAAATGAAAGTAAAACCTCTAATCCATAAATATTAATTACAAGTTATATTTTATTCTTTCTTGTGGGTTATAGATTTTGCTTCTCATTTCAAGTTCTTTAATTCTCCAGTTTTTCTATCTTCTTAATATCACCCAAAGTAAGAAATTAACACGTGGTTTTTATTAGGTAGAAAATTTAAAAGAAATAACATTGAAAGAAAACTTTCAAAGAATATATGATATGGAAAGCTGATCAATAAGTCTAACTTGTTATACTTCTATAATTTCTTTGCAGGTAAAAGGAGTTGCATAGGGCAATCATTGTCGAAAATGATACAGTTTATCTTCTTAACAGCATTACTTCAGGCATTTACATTTCATACAACAAGCGAAGATAACTCCCTGAAAACATTAACTGAGATGCCAACTCGAAAGCTTTTGTCTTCTTGTTTATGTATAAAACCAAGAGGTAAATGTGCATGATGAATGTGATCATGATTGCAAATATGCATCAAATGGGTTCATTATTGTAAATATTATGTGCGATAGATCATTTTCCCTCACTTCAATTTCCTTATACGGCAGCCAGCTATCTTATTGTTATTTTTTCAGAAATAATTCATGAAACTTTAGAACATGTGTATTATGGAAAAATCAAATAAAATAAATTTTGAAATTTATATTTGAAATCTATAATATTGTCGATAATGCCGTCAGGCAAAACATGTTGGGTAAATAAATAATTTTATATTGTAATGCTTTAATTAATTTCTTAATTGTATAAATAAAATTTAAAAAATTATAAAGAAAAATTAAAATTTTGGTTGACCAAAGAAATTATTCAACCAAAATGGCTCATGGTTTCCGTTGAATTCATTTTTTAATTGAAATTTTAGCTTAGTAAAAGGAAGTAGCATATATTTAACAGAGAAAATGGATATATATTTTGTTGTATCGTTTCATGGTACTTCGTAAAATTAAACTAATAATATTAAACAATATGCAAACATTGTTGCAAATCTGTGCATCCATTTACGACTACAGTGTTCCCCAAAACAGATGGCTACTTTTATCGGAATAATGCATCCTGTCCATCTGCTTGACTGGTTTCAGATTGGTTCATTGAACATGAACCTGACTTCCTGTGCTTCCTTGGTCGGCTCAGCCACCTGCTCTCAACCCGATGCAGCATTTATAGGACAAGGCAGAAAGATCCATTAGAAGCTTAACAACGCTACCATCCTGTTTGAATGAACTAAAGCAGTGTTTTCCAACCTGTGTGCCGCGAGATTTTTCGAAAAAAATTAAATTAAAAATAACTATGTAAAATAAATAAGTAAAAATGAAAATTTCTGTAACAAATTCTTCCAGTGTGCCGCGAAATTTTTTAGAACTTTTTAGTGTGCCATATGATAAAATAAGGTTGGGAAACACTGAACTAAAGGCTACCATTAGATCAGATTAGGCATATGTTTTCTGGGGAAATGTTCTTACATGCTGTATAGGCCGCTTTGCTATATCAGAGAAAGCCACGTGATTAAAGTGGACTTTTTGCAAACGCCTAAAATAAGTGCCCCGCATCTTGCACACAACTGATTATGACTTTATAAATTTCGACTTTTCCTTGAAGGTAAAGGTCAGCTTTCGTGTTCGGTGGGATAAAAAAGACTGATAGCTTTCAAATTCCATTATAGAAATCGAAAAATATGTTTTGGAAGGAAAAAGGATGAAAACAAAAATATGAAGACAAAAGAGTCCGACTCGTGTGATATACAAGAAGTATCATGTTAAAAGAGTCACTTTAGTCACGTGAGCTTCTCTACATATTAAATAAAGATACTGAAATATCCCGAAAATTATGTTTGGAATGAAATTTGTTCATCTTGTAAGGGCCTATCCAATGATACGAAAATTGATCCCCCATCCCCCACCCCCTGGGGGTGGGTAGGGGATAATAAAGAAATCTTAAATGGGAACCACAATTTTTAATGCAGATTCAGATTCTTCGAAAAATACTATGGAAATTTTAATCGAAATATTATTGTACTAGCCGTGAGGGCTTTGTAAAGACAAAAATTATTTGGCAACCGAACATTATTTGGCAACCAAACATAAGGCATTATTTGGCAACCAAGCATTGTTAAGATTTCTTCTACATTCACCATAAATCAGAATCAATTAGATTTTTCTTTTTACGTTGAAGGAAACATTTTACCGTTCAAAAGTGTGTTCAAGGAATGAGGAAACGTTCTTTTATTTTTGCCGATTAAAGCGCCATCTGTGAAAAAATGATATCACTCATAGATCAACGTAATGTAATTTTCATGGAGAATCCAAATCTGCAATAATAATAGTAGTTTCCATTTAAGATTTTTTTGTTACCTCCCATCCATACGCAGGGGTGAGGGGGCGGGGAGTCAATTTTTGTGTCATTGGATAGGCCCCTTCGAGATGAACAAATTTCATTCCCAAACGATTTTTGACCCGATGCATAGATTTCGAGATATTTCTAAGTTTTCACTTAAATTGACCACCCTGCAAAGCGAGAAGGGCTATAGACTCTATGCCTAGAAGAATTATAGCTGCTATCAATCAGAATAAAAGATGTAACAAATCGTTATTAGTATGATGTCACTTAGTTTACACAACTCCAGAAAGAAATCAAGTGCATCATATACCTTGAAAAATGCATCAAATAAGAAAAGCCGTTTTCACAAAAATAGAAATTACTTTCTGAAATTCAGGATTTTAATGTCAAACAATTACATATGCTCGATGACCAAGTATACACACAACAGCCAATGAATTAGAAACCTTCGTTCAATATGGTATTGACCCTCCTTTGGCTGTAATTACAGAACATACGCGGTTTGGCATGGACTCTACAAGGTGCTGCAATGCAGATAAAGTAATCGCAGACCATGCATTCGTCAGAGAGACCTTCAGGCTTTCACCCGACTGCCAAGGAATATCAGGGTACCCTTGCCATACCTCCTTTACTTTGCGGGGCGTGGAAAAGTTTTCGCTAACTTTGGCTTGATAGAACCTGTCGCTGAGAAAGGATCTCACCATCATAATCAAATCAGAAGGGAACCCATCTCTAATCATCTTGTAGATTAGTCCCTCGTGCCACGCCTGATCGAAAGCTTTACTGACATCAAGAAAAACCACGCCACAGTACCTTGAAAGTTTTAGTGGGGTGCGCAGATCGTCAACGAGCCTCCATATCTGCATCTGACACGAGTAGGTGGCTCGAAAACCAAACTGTTCTTTCCGCATTAAACCATTGGTGAGACAGTGGTCCTTGAATCTGGTGAGGATAGTTTTATCCAAGACTTTAGACATCGATGGGAGTAGGCTGATAGGTCGGTAGCTCGCGGGAATTGCAGGATTTTGCCCCTGTTTGGGGAAATAGAAAAACTTCCAACAGTCGCTTGTGATATTCGAGATGTCGCTAACGATGTTCTTTGGGAGATTCTTTAAGGCGTTATCATTTACCTTGTCTCTTCCTGGAGCCTTCCTCTTTTTCAGATTTCTTATGATGGTAGCGAGTTCTCCGGCCTCGATGATGATCTTAGTTGTAGGCTGTGGGACTTCATAAAAGTTGGCAAGACCATGTTCCACAGTCTGGGACATGAGTTGACTCTCGGGATTATTGTTATCAGGGGTAACAAACTGCATCTCTAGGGAATCTGCAATTATTTGAGGTTTATTCTGATTAGGTTGGACGTAATTGCCTTGAGGGGTGCGAAGTGGAGAAAGCGTATCATTCTTCTTCTTCTGAAGAGCACTAACCATATCCCAAATGGAATTGTCGCGAGCCGACAAGCTTTGGAAATTGTCATTCCGTTTAACGTCGCAAAGCTCTTTTACTTCTTCTTGAACTCTTCGCACTAACCTGTTGTATTTGGTTTTTAGCCAAGTCACACGATAGCGCTGCAAAAGCCTACGGGTCTTGTTTCTCGCTGCAATCGAGCGTTGGATTCCTGGAGTGAGCATAATTCGATGAACGGGCTTGTTTACCAGTGGATAGGCACTAGCTACAGTGGCACTGTTTATTCGCTTGGTGATGTTTTCAGCACGTCGATCAATGTCATCCATACTGCTGCTTGGAGATGGCGGTCAAGGTCCATGAGGATTTCTTTGAATATCTTCCAATCTTGCTGATGCTTCACCTCTTCTCTGAAACTGATGTCGACATTGTCGAAGTTCAGCGCCACAGGCTTGTAGGCAGAAGAAAGATCATCCATCATGAAGATGTTGTCTGGCTTGAAGAAACCCTTTATCAGTGAAATGTCAAGAACATCACGAGTCGGGGAATGGTTACAGTAGTAGGTGTCCTTCACAGGGCCAGCAGCGTGATGTCACGTTTACCTTGTGTATACCTATAGAGAATCATGCCGTTGTAGCTCTGCTTTCTGGAGTTCCAGCTTGGGTGTTTGGCATTTAGGTCACCAGCCTGGACAACTGGAATGTCACCACTGAAGAGTTCATCAAGCCCGCTAACGTCAAGATAATGTTTAGGTGAATTGTAGAGCGCCACGAACTTCACTTCACCAAGGGAGACTTCATTGATAATGATGGAGGCCGATTCCACACCTGCATAAAATTTGGAGACTAATTCTTGGCGTTGAATTCCCTTCTTAATGATGATCGCAGCGCCCCCAGAAGCACATCTTACAGCATTTAAAGCCAAACGATTCGTACGGTACACACAATAGCCAGGTAGCTTGAAGTCTTGGCTTGGTTTGAGGTGCGATTCACAGAGGAAAGCAACATCGATTTCCTGCTTTATCAGACAATTGTAAAACTCGATATGCTTTCGGGGAATCCCCCTAGCGTTCCATATCACGCACCGAATTTCACGTTTGTTGATTACAGTATAACGTCGTGCAGCCGTAGCATAAATTAGTTGGTCATAAGGAGCCCACTCAACTGTGGGTAACTTTCGCCTAGATTAGATAACAGATGAAAGATACGTCCTAATTGTTTATACATAACTGGTAGGTCGTTAATGTTGTGGCCTTTTTCCTCCGGCTTAGACACAGCAGCTGCAAAGGATTTGTCTGCTGTCAATTTGGATCTAAGCATCCTTTTAACCTGGGGGTATTTTGGACATTTCGTGTAGTTTGAAGTGTGATGTCCACCACTTCTGACTCACTTTGGAGGGGTGTTGTCCTTTAATCTTGGGTCAATCTCTTGACTGGTGCCCCTTTGCGCATTTGTTGCAACTAGGATCTTCCGTGCAGCCCATGGCTACGTGTCCGAATCGCAGGCAGTTGTAGCATTGTAGTGGCTTCTTGTTCCCTCGAAAGACTTCTAATAACACTGCCAGCGGCCTAATACGTGTGATGTTCTTCAATGACTGGCTGTGTTCGGTGTTCGGGAGCAGAACCAAAACCTTTGGCTTTTCTGAGCCTGATTACCTTTTCCGGGAAGTAGTTGGCTCTTCTTAGGTCTTCTTGGAAGTTCTCCAGATCATACATTATATCCACATTACGAATCACGTGTTTCAAGACCTTCTCAGACTTCAGTTGATGATGCTGAATTTTTAAAATATTGTCAGACTTAATTCCAGTGACTAACCTGTTGTGAGTTTACTCGTCTTCACACTTAACTTTGACGTTTTCAGTTCTGCCCGTATGAACAGTGATCTTTTACACTGGAACAGGCTTCTCGAGCTCAGTTAAAATCGTCTTAAACGGCACGCCATGAGTCCGCACGTTAATCGGCGGGACATACCTCTTTGTGATCCTATGGTCTTCATTAGCCGAGCGACTCTGTCCATTCTTCGGTTTATTCTTTCTAGACACGGTGATTATTCTTTACTCTAGAGACGGTCTTATCGATCCTAGGTTATCGATCCTAGTGCCCTTTTTGAATTTTTTATTACTAGCAACAATCCAGGGACTGTCATCCGCTTCTCCATCGGTTCCATCAGAGTGACTTCTCTTACAGCCACCGTTTGTCGAACAGTCACTATTTTCTATTATATCCATAGAATCCACACATTTAACACAGGGAATAGTTTTAAAAACATTACTTACCTTGCTGTTATCAACCGGTTTATCTTCCGTGGAGTTTCCTGCCTTTGGAGTCCCGGAGCATTTCTCAAAGGCTTCCTTAAGCTCACTTATCTTGTGGATAACATCTCTACGAGAGTCTTGAATTTCTTTGTTGATACCGTTGAACTTCTCCTCAAAACATATATGTAGGGATTCGATTTTTTTCTCCACTGCTCTGTACTTAGCGTTTATTTCATCTCGGAGAGTTCTAGCATTTTCGCAGGACATAGTTTTACTATCCGCCACTTGCAAAGACTCTTTAGCTGACTTCAACATGGTTAATTTGGACGAAACCATCATATTCCTAAAATAGACTTATACAGAACCAGGGGTGGGGAATAACCTCGCAGCTAGGTGTGTGCTAAAGAAGCCGTCCAAAGAAGGACGCACCTAGCTTTAAGAACAAAGAACAAGTCAGGTTTGCGAGAAAATTAATTCTACGCCAAGTACCCACTTGCGAAAGATTAGGATGATAATAGATGAAATGAGTAATGTCCTTAGTCAGGTTTGCGAGGAAATTAATCCCAACGCCAGGGACCCAGAAGGATAGTGAGCGTCTTGATGTACTGGTTTACGGGAATATTAATTCCAACGCCAGGGACCAGCACATAAGATGTAACAGAAGGTGAATATGCCCTTTAAAGGGCGCACCGTGAAATGAGAGCAATGAGATGATACCTGAAATGAGAGTAGAGGTAACACCTTGAATAGCTAGTCCTTCCTGAGCGTGATGAGTGATCAGGACCTCCCTCAGGGAATCGACAATCGAACAGTGAAGTGTACGTTTGTTCAGGTGGGACGTAAGCAGTGGTTACACGTTTCTCACCATTCCGGAATAAATTCCACATGAAATACACTGAAATAGGCAAGAAGCCTGACTAACCCAAAGAGGTCTTTCACAAAAGAGGTCTTCCACAATAGCTGAGTATTTATAGCGATCAGACTGAAGAGAGAACCAATCAGGAGAAAACCCAAAAAAATAAGCTGATTGGACGCCTGAGTCCTACTAAAGGGACAAACGCAAAAGTTAATGATTGGACAACTGAGGGCCGATGTCTGAATTTAATTAAGTTTTTTATCGTTTTTTTCGAATAGCTAAGCTTTCAAATGTTTTTGTTATTTATTGACTGAATCAGTTTTAAATTTTCTGTAGAAAAATCATGGCCGGTGTCCAAATCATGCTTGGCTATGGCGGACTGGCTGCTTCTTCCGAATCGTCTATGCGCCATGTGCTCCTTGAGTCTGGTTTCCAAGTTATGTGACGTCTGTCCTTTGTAAACCATTGGGCACTGGGAACATTTAGCTTCGTATATCCCGGAAATATGTAAAGGCGAAATTTGGTCCTTGGGGTTGAATAGCAAATGCCTAACCTGATTAGGATTAATGAAAGCAAGAGAAAGATTGAAAAATTTAAACACCGTACCAAGGCCTCTAATAAGTGACTTATTGTAGGGTAGGGATACAATTTTATCTTTATCTTTAATTTTGTTGAGAATAGTGTAGTGACATCAGAAATGAACTTTTTATATTTCCTCTTTTTGACCAAATCAGAGATAGTTCGGGAACTGTCGCCATTCTTTATAACTATTTTCTGAATCATCGACACTTCTTCTTTAGAATCGGATTGACTGAGCAGGAGATTGATAGTTCTATCAATCAGGAAAATTTATGTTGGTTTCCTCCTGATTGGTTCTCTCTTATAAATACTCAGCTATTTCATTCCCAAGTCCGTTCTGTCGTTGTTTTCGAGGCTCTCCTTGGCTGCTGAATGATGAAAGCAAAGCTTTCTAAAAGCGCCTCTAGTATCAGGTCGTATCTTTTCATTTCCTATTTACTTGTGGTTAAAGAGTTTATTTTGATTTTCACATAGTTATTTTCTACTATCCATATAACTATTTTTAATCTTGTTTTACGGATTCTTTTAATTAATTCGCCTACGGACGTTCGTCCAAGATAATTGCTCGACGAAAAGAGAATGTTAATGCTGACTCATGAGCTCTATACTCTTATTAATTTGCCAATGAGCAGCCTTTCTACAAAGATACTTAATGTATATTAAGATCGGTGCTAATTTATTATTGGAAATTTTATTTGTGGTCCATTGCGAACGAAATAACAGTATTTAGTGATATTAAAGTGAAGCAGCGTTTTCCTTACGTAACCGTAGTAAATTGATGCCAATAGCCAGTGCATTAATAAAGGCCAGTTGTCAATTTTAGTGTCACGGTTATTAGACCTTACTGTATATTATATAATGGATTTACTCTAAAGTTATGAGTTTATTCTATATGATTATATTTAAAATTTAAAGAAAAGACTGACTCAGTTGGTGTATTTTTGGTTAAGGAAGCAGATGCTGTGTTTTGATAAGTAGAGTAAAGAAGTTTATTTTCAAATTAACAATGTGCCTCCCATTCCTCTACTTCTGTCCATACTCTTACAATTCACTTCCACTGTAAATGTGACATATTCATTCAGGACACGCCGTGACAAGATATTTGAAATAAATGGCATATTTTAACATTGAATACGTGCTACTAAACCAATTTCTACTGTCTTTAATTCTATATATTGTTAAACGAAGTGAGCTTCAATTGTTGAAACATTTTTTGTAAGCATCTATTATTTTTTCATCTTCCATTGCTAAAGCTTTTATAATCATCTATTGTTGAACAAGCGATTTAATAATTTTCTTATGTACATAGTTTTATTTAAAGTTCAGATTAGTTCTAGGTATCCGTGACTGATGTCTCGATGCTGTAACACGAAAAAGTGCTCCTTTTATCTGACAAGTGGCTCCCAATCATTCTTTTATATTTACTTTTAGAGAGCCACTTGTCTCAACTTTAATAAAATCTGGATTAAAGAAAGCAAAAAGTATTCAATGTTTAGTGAATTCTGCTCTTACGAGAAATTATTTCACTGACCGACAAACTACGTCACTTCCGGAAATATAATGGCCGACGAGATGGGATTGTAGAGGCGCTGTTTTTCGCTTTTCAAAGCATTTTTATATTATAGTAGCGACGATGTGCATGGACTAATTATTCTAATAGTTGCTATTTACATCTCATCTAATCAAAGTATAAAAAAATCATCAAATTCAACCATGAAAATTTGATCATTTATATCACAAAAGGGCCTACTCTGCTCAATCGGAACTTATCAATTACCTATGCTTTTCAGGGAGATTTCAATGTTGATTTCTTAAAAGAAAAATCAAAGCTTTTAATTGATTTTAACATGATCATGTTTTAAGGCTGGACATGATCAAACGACATCAAAGAGCGCTATTTTAAAAACCACATTGGATTTAAATATGTCGAAAGACCCAAATGAGTGTATAACCAAATGTGGAACTACAATTGACGGAAGTTTTTTTTTTATTTAGAAATTTAAAAAGATTAAAACAAAACTATTTATCTCGTATTTTAGTTATCATAAGCTTATTATTTCTTTCTTAGATTTTAATAATACTGAAGAAGATATTGATTTACAAAATCAAAAGCTAAATCTAATTGATGCATAGTTATAAGTGCACACATTGTAGATCTAATTAGAAAACGAATGAAAATAAATGGTTTTATACATATATAATATTAATTTATGGCTTGTTACTGATTCCTCCAAGTAATAACATCCAGAATAATATTTTTATCATTCACATTTTATTACTTAGAATCGATTACAATCGCCATAGGAGTTTTCACTTCGGTCGTGCGGTCTTAAGCACACACACGTTTTATTTTCTTAATAATTTTAACCTTTTTATTTATTTAGTCAACATGTTTTGCCTAACAGCATTATCGACATTATAGGAGTATAGATTTCAAATATAAATTTCAAAATTTACTTTATTTGGTATAAAATATAAGTTTCATGAATTATTTCTGTAAAAAATTGCAGGCGAATAATTAGATAGCAGCCTGCCTGATAGCGAATAATAAGATAATATAAGGAAATTGAAGTGAGTGAAAATGATCTATAGCACATGATAATTTTTACTGTAACTAACCCATTTAATGCATTTTTGTAATCATAATCACATTCATCATGCAATTTTATCTCTTGGTTTTATACATAAACGACAAGACAGAAGCTTTCGACTTGGAATGTTAGTTGATGTTTTCAGGGAGTTGTCTTCGCTTGTTGTGTGAAATGTAAATGTCTGAAGGAATGCTGTGAAGAAAATAAAATGTTCCATTTTCGCCAAGGATTCTCCTATGCAATTTCTTTTACCTGTAAAGAAATTTAGAGAAGTAAAATAAGATACACTTTCCATATTAAGCATTATTATTTCTCTCTTAAAAATCTTTGAATGTTTATTTCTTTTAAATTTTAAACCTAATATGAACCGTGTGTCAATTTCTTACTTTGCGTGATATTAGAAAATTGTAGAATTGAAAAACTTGATTTGAAAAGAAAAATCTATAATCTACAAGAAAGAACAAACTAAAAGTTGTATATATACGAGGGGTGTCCAGAAAATAAGTTCCGTTTTGTTATGTAAGCTTAAAAAGGTGAGTAATGCGAAATCCGGCAATGTTGCGTGAAAGAGAACGGTCTTGTGAACGAATGAGGGATGGGTTAGCTCAGTCGCTCGACTAATACGGTCAGGAGAGGTAATGCAAATGGCGTCCTCCGGTTCTGTTCCCGCCACCATCGTTCCCAAGACGCCTCGGATCGTTGTGCGCGGTGTCATTCAGTTTCTCCATGCTCGCGGTTTCAAGTCAATGGACATTCACCAACAGCTTGTTTCTGCGTATGGAGAGGATGTGATGAGTATGGAGAGGAAAGGAGAGGATGAGGATGAGGATGGAGAGGAGAGGATGTGAAACTTTGAAGAAACTTCGTCGGGCCATTCAAAACAAGAGAAGGGGAATGTTGACTGTAGGTGTGCGCCTTCTCCACGACAATGCTCGGCCTCGTGTCGCTCGGCTTCTTGAGCAGTTTGGATGGAATATTCTGCTCCATCCACCCCTATAGCCCTGATTTAGCCCCTTCCGACTGTCATCTGTTCCCGAAATTAAAGGAGAAATTAGCGGAAGAACGCTTCAGCTCTGACGAGGAGGTCAAGGAAGCAGTCAACAACTGGACAAAAGAGTTGGCGGCAAGCTTTTACAAGAAGGGGATTTCAAAGCTCGTTTCGAGGTATACAAAATGTAGTGAAATCGGTGGGGATTAAATAGAAGAAGAATACATATATTGAAGTGCAATACTTGTAAATTTTATTTTTTTTCAACAAACACTCGATTTTTTAAAAATAAACGGAACTTATTTTCTGGACACGCCTCGTATATGTAACTATAACTCGTATATTCAATTTATATCTTGTTTTTACTTATGGATTAGAGGTTTCATTTCAGGTTAAGTCACTTCCATTATTATTCGCTAATGATTTGTACTTACTTACTTTTCAAACCCGCTTATCCGTTAGGGTCGCGGGGACAGCAGCCCTATAGAGAATCTCCAGCGATCGCGATCTTCCGCCATCAGGCGCATGTCCTCCCTGGTAATACCCAAATGACTCGAACCCAGATTCTCCATATAGTCTAGCCACCTGGTTCTAGGCCGACCTCTTGGTCTCCTACGCACCGGCTTGGAAAATAACTGCCTAGGAAGACCAGTTTGCGGCATCCGTACCACGTGGCCATACCAGCGCAACTGAGAACTCTCAATGCAGAGAAGTAGCGGCTCAACATCTAAAGACTTCCTTATTGTGCTGCTGTGCACTCTATCTAGTAGAGTAATACCTGCCACACCTCTCAGAAATCTCATTTTGGCCGCTTGTACCCGCGATCGCACTCTTTCGGTCATTACCCAAAACTCATGACCATAGGTGAGAACGGGGACAAAGATAGATTTGAAGACGGAGAGTTTGGCTTTATTACCCAGCTCTCGTTTCGTTACCACGGATCGCCACAGTTCACGTCTGACACAACTTGCTGCACCGATCCTAGCATCCACTGGATGCGAAACAACCGAGTTGCTGTGTCATCTTACCCTGAAAAATTTCCTGGGCGTGTCATCTCATGCAATGGCGACCAAAATTGGCAACACGTTCCTGCGATATGTCACTGTGCTACTTCTTTCTTGGTGGTTAATGAAATCTCATGTCTACAAACCACATTCACTTCCTCAGCTCAAGGCGGAGATTCGATGTGTTATTGGTGAATTTGAGCCGCAATTATGCGGAAATACCATCGGAAATTTCATCAAAAGCAGGGGAGTCTGCCACCAGAGTCATGGGGGACATTTGCAGGATATTGTCTTCCGCAATTAATCGTAACATACCGGTATTTACCTTATACTGAAATAAAAGACATCCCGCTGTTAATATTCATACAATTTTTCAAAATATTTTCTACAGTGAAATATTTTCTTCGTCTACTCTTGATAGTTGCCTTGTCAACGAAGGGACCCGAATGATTGAGTAGGAGCGGCTAAGGCTTATCAGAAGTTGGATTTTCAATATCACTGGATTTCGTAATTTTGTAAATCTCCATTACTTATTTAATAAATTATTTTATTAAGTAATATTTTTATTTTTTTAATATCCATTATCTGCACCTAACCTTTCGGGGAGCAATTTTAAAAGTTTAGTTGTCACGTGTCAAACGACGTCACCCGAGAGTGATAACACACTCGAATCTCCGTGATGAAGTTCGTAAACGAAATTCATTGGACGACAATCCGAGAGATGGTCGAGAGAGATCGGAATTGACGGACAGGGACCGACGTCATGACAGAGCGAATGAGAGAAACGAATGACGACGGACAAGGGATGGTGCTCGGAAAAACACGAGAAATTGGTGCTCGTCGATGAACGTGGACGACAGCCCGACCGTAGGACGACGGCTAGACGAGCAAAGCAGCAGAGGAAGCGTCAGGCAAGCCGCCACCACCACGAGCCGGCGACGAACGCCGATGCAGTCAGCGACCCTAACAGCCAAAGAGCCGAAACCTGCTTTAATGGCGACGCTTTGCAACAGCGTCTCCAGCTTTTCGTGAGTGCCATCGCTGAGGAGTTTTGTGAGCTGATATCGTCGGAGACGAGTGACGCTGACAGGCACGGCAGAGAGAGTCTGCTCTCACCGCACATCCATGAAAGCAGAGATGGGAGAAATCTTGCCGACGAACCGACGAGTCGACTTCATCGCCATGTACGTGTGACAATTTTACGGCAATTGTCAATATTCTGCTGCGACGTACGTGTGAACATTTTCTCATTATTCGAGGCAACGTTTCCACAGATTGCGGGAGGCAACAGAGTCGATAGCATCTGGATAGGAGTCTTTCCGTTCTTGCTCGCGCACTATTACGAGCGAGGAACAGGGGGAATTCTCCGCCGCGACGAGTGATTTCATAGTTGGATGTGGAATAGTGGTCTATTTATTCGTTCCGGTATTAGTTATTCATTTATTATTAGCTGGATATAATTTCATATTTAGGAAGAGAATAATTAGACAAAATAAAATTTTTGAATTAAAAATTGTTTACCAACTGAAAACGATATAACATAATCCTTCAGCCTTGATGTTTCCTCTTTATTTTTTAAAAATCTTTCTGGCTGAAACTCGTATGGATCTTTCCAAATGCGATGATCATAATGAACACTCCACATATTGGCAAGAACTAAAGTATCCTTCGGAATTCTAAAACCTCTTAAGACCGTGTCCTCTGCAAAAATAGAATGGAAACAATTAAGTAAATAAATATAGATCTTGAAGTTCGATTATTTTCTTAACTTTAATAACGCTGGATTGGTATAGTATAATTTTTCCATTAAATTAGATAAATAACAATATAGTAATCTGACCTCTGTGATATTAAAAATTCAACTCAACGATATCGTTCCTGTTCGTAACATACTATTTCGTTTTAGCACGAATATGTTCTTAACATACGCTTACGGAAAAAATTCAAGGGGTGATTCTTTGGAATATTTTAATGTTTTTTTAATCATTAATTCTACAATGAAAGTAGATGGAGGGACGTACGACAATCGGATTACTAATATCGGCAAGCTAAAGTAAAGATGGAAAAAAGCATCTAATCGATCATTTAATATGCTGCATTAAATATGAGGCATTGCATTATGACCCCTCCCCCCTCTAACCTAGAAATGAGCAGAGTTACACGTGTCGAGGGGTAAAAGCAGTATATATATTTACAATCCCATAACAAGCTTTCTGCTAAGTCAGATGAGAAAAGCAGCCAATATATCAGTGTTTGATAACGAAAAAGTTGTGTGGGATGAGTAGAAATGGTGCCCATGCACTTTTTATTGTTAATATCGACCGCATTGTTCATGGTACCACATGACCACAGTTCAAATAATAACTTACAGCAGAGGTGAAAAAGGCAATGTTTTACAGCATCACACAGTTCACCGATCATTGACATTGAAGCAGTGTGAATGATGAAAAAAAAGTCGCATAGTTACTTAGATAGCCGAATTTGTGTACGCCGATTACCACTGAAATGCACTGTTCGAATTTTCAAAGAAAGAGACCTGTTAATACCGTAATTTAATTATAACAAATACACGTATCAGTCAAAACACTACGATTTCCCCCATCCGTCTATGTAATAATCTGATCTTGCAGACAGACCATGGCAGGTGTCAATCCAACGAAAGGGTTTATAGCAGTTGTCATCGAGCTTGTGAGTTCTGTTTGTGATTGTGGAAAACGATGGATATATCCGATTTTGATGAAGCCAAATCGTAATGTCAGACGCCTTCATCATAATGTCTCTGAAACAGCGAGGCTACTAGACTGCTCGCGCTCATCAGTAATGAGTGATCTATTGAATGCTTATCAATATTGGTCTAAAAAAAAGTACACCAGCGAACTGATGCAAGATTCCGCATAGTTTGTCTCGTTTTGTGTGAAGCGACCGGTGGAATATTTTATCACAAACTCACATTTTTCACAGTGATGATATTCGGAAACATTGTTCATTGGAAACACTGTTCATCAAAAATTCCTTTAACATGAGGTTTCGTCGCCGACAAAATACTGTATGTTCCATCATGTGTTTCCTGATGGATGTGCTTTCTATCAGCAGAACACTGTATGCTACATGTTTGTCAAAAAAACGGTTCAAAGAAGATGAAGAAGAATTTCAGCTATGACCATGGCCTCAAAATTTTCTTGACCTGCAACCGTCAAGAATTGAAATGATTCACATAGAGGGACGGTTTAATGATGCATTATTTCTACCCAAATTTTGCATGACCTGAATGAATACTAATATCATGGTTTCAATTATCATATGATACCTACTAAAATTTCATAAAATCTATGCCTTAAAGAGTGAAGGCGGGAGAAGGATCCACATTATAGATAGTCATATGTTTTCCCTGGTCTCTGTGTATATTAGAAAAGCAATACTTAGCTATGTTAACTTTTTATAGATAAAATGCATCGTTGCAGAAAGAAAGAAACATCCATTAGATATAGCCAGTTATGGGTATTAAAGTGGTCTACGTTCAAAGTTTTCTTACAGAAATATTATAAACGCAATTTCTCAATAATAGTAACTCATAAACATGGAAAAGTAATTACCAGTAACTCTGTGATATAAAGTTAATGGAAGTTGAGTTATAAAACGTTCCAGTTCTAAAAGTGTGGCTTCCATAAAGGGCATTTTGGATCGATCGCTCACCGAAGGCAGACGCTCACGGCCAATCACATCGTCAATCTCCTTTTGTAGTTTTGCTTGTACTTTTGGGTGAAGAGCCATCAGTTTTAACGACCAAGCCAGAACCGACGCTGTTGTATCTGTTCCAGCTCCAAATAGAGATGCCGCGTTTGCTCTCATGAAATCATCTAAATAAGTGGAGGGTAAAGTGTAATCAATTATATTATAATAAAGGATAGTAAGAATTGTAAGATTATGATTCATACTTATTATTCCTCTTTTTATTTTTATTATCAAACGCTTTGCATTCAGTGTAAATTCCTTCACTCATGTCAGTAATCTTGATCGCATTTGCCTTTATTTTACCACTCTCGCAAAAATCTCATAAACACCTTTGAACGAAAAGAAGCGATGTTTTGCAGTACGATATAATTAGATAAAAATAGCCGACCGGTTTGATTAAATAATAATAAAAAATTATTAATAACAAAAATTAGATAATAAAAATGCATTTATTTCTGCCTTGTCTTCTTCGGGATTCACAGAAAAGACATTATTGGTTGGCATAAGCAGTGTATATCCTCAATTTAGTGTTTAGTAATTGTGACCAGGCTTTAAAATATAATAAAACATACTTACACTTGAATAAAAACTTCGTAAAACTATAGACTATGTGCTGTGTTTGTAAGCAAGCTGAAGCTGACGTCATCACTTCTTGTGTGCGCGCGCATATATGTAGTCATTCGAACAGTGGAGGCATGTAAGAAACAAAGCGTTCAACCAGAGATCGTAACATCCCGTAGCATAAATTCCATCGTTCCATAAATTATGCCAACAACAGTATTTTGGCAATTTCAACCATCGTTAATCCAAGATTTAAAATTTCTGGATTTAAAACAAAACAAAGCAGTGATAGAGCTAGAAATATGTTAAAAATGAGTTATCAAATTTACTTCCTAATAGTAATTTAGTCACCAA
>JAHWFO010100938.1:0-13436 GCA_023313115.1 Rhysida immarginata | reverse complement strand
AATGACGGCCACAATCCTTTCCTTCAATTCATCAAGATCACGCACTTTGCTGGAGTACACGTGGTCCTTTACATATCCCCACAAGAAAAAAATCAGGAGATCGCGGAGGCCATGAAATCGGCCCCCCACGGCCAATCCAACGACCAGGAAATTGTTCATCCAGGTATCGCCGCACAATCGTTCCCCAGTGTGGCGGTGCACCGTCCTGTTGAAAAATAACATCTGGTTGTCGTTGTTCAAGCTGCGGTATAGCATAACATTGCAGCATGTCAAGGTACGTGATGCTATTCACCGGCTGCTCTGTGAAGAAGAATGGTCCAATCACTTCATTGACAGTCAACGCGCACCACACATTGACCTTTGGACTGTCTCTAACATGTTCACGGACTTCATGAGGGTTCTCTGATCCCCAAATGCGACAGTTGTGTCTGTTCACACGCCCGGAAACATGAAATGTTGACTCATCTGAGAAAGCCACTTTATCCAAGAACGTGTTGTCCACATCAATTTTGTGCAGAATGAGCTCCGCGAATGCAAACCGTTGCGGTTTATCGTCGGGCTTTAGTTCCTGAACAATCTGAACTTTGTAGGCATACAATTTCAAATGCTTATGCATCACTTTCATCACCGTAGATCATGGGACTCGCAATTCCAAGCTGGCGCGCCAAGTTGACTTCGTTGGGCTCTGTTGGAACGCATCTCGCACCTTCTCAATGACTTCCTCACTGATGGTAGGCCTACCAGCACCTTTCTTGTGGGCTACGCTTCCAGTGTCCTTAAACTGCTGATACCACCGCTTTATGGAATCCTTTCCAGGAGCAGGTTGTCCATATTCCAAGCGGAATTGCCGTTGAACTGCTATCACGGATTTCTGCTCATGAAACCAAAGAACGCACATTGTTTTCTGCTGCACGGTCGCCATTTTCGTGTTTTGTGTTCCTACGCCAAACAGTGCTGCCGCCTGGTGGTGATAGTGACACCTGACAAACTGTTTGAGTTGTACTTTTCAATGATGTTCACAAGAAGTGTGTACATTTCTTGGTTAATAAAATATTCACTGTCAAAATGTGCTTAATAATTTATGACCACCCTGTATATAAAAACCAATCAGAAAAATTATACAAAAACAAAACGCGAACAACAAAAGAAAACGACCGTAGGGCTAAGCTAAGAAGATAGTTTGTATTGGTTGTTTTCTTCCCTACGAACAAAAACTTTTTTATATGCAGAAACTGCAAGGGTAAGCCAGCATGGGATTGGTCGAAATTAGAATGGGTTAAATGAAGTGGCCAATGAGAAGGCATACACATGAAAAGACGTTTAATAATCTGAAAGTGAGGAAAAACGCTGGAATTTATATAGATTACCCAAAAAAGATCCGGCGTTTAATCTATTTTATACACCCCACACAGGCTTTATTTGAGACCGGCGTGTATTTGAATATCCAGCCTGTATTCAAGATTTTACGGTAGTGCATTAATATCTACAGCAAAATACGAGGTCTGTTCAAAAAATACGTAGACTGACGTCAGAAAACAAAATATACTTTATTCAGAAGTTACACATCTGGGTCCCCTTCAAAGTACTCTCCTCCCCGACGCACACACTTATCCCAACGGTGTTTCCACTTTTGGAAACAGTCCTGGAACGCTTCTTTTGTGATGTCCTTCAGCGCCTTCGTCGCATTTGCCTTTATGTCGGGAATCGTCTCAAATCTCCTTCCTTTCAAAGGTCTTTTGAGTTTGGGAAACAAGAGGAAGTCACAAGGAGCGAGGTCAGGTGAGTAGGGTGGGTGAGGAAGAACAGTGATCGAGTGTTTGGCCAAAAACTCTCCAGTTCTGAGGGCTGAATGGGCTGGAGCGTTGTCGTGATGAAACAACCGGTCACCACTCGTCCACATTTCTGGCCTTTTCCGTCGGATAGCATCCCGCAGACACAAAATTAACACAAAATTTCACAGCAACTCTTTGCTCGTTCAAGTCACTCATTCTAAAAATCCGCCAAACGGAAAAAACACACTTCACAAACAACCGCGTAGCTAATCAACCAATACTGATATTTGCAATCAAAAAACTGCCTTGTAATCAGCGGATCTGTCAGAAGATGGCGACACCAAGCGATTTTGATTGGGACCAACAGGGCCCGCGCAATTCAAACAGTCTACGTATTTTTTGAACAGACCTCGTATAAGTTAATGTTATGCAAATGTTTTTAACAGGGTTTTGCAGAAATCTGATTGGGAAACACTCTTCTATTGTGTCAGAATAGATTTATAACTACAGTATTAACTTTTATTTTCAATACTTAAATGTGGTTTAAAATTTGTTAATTAGTTTAAAAAAAATGATAACTCCAATAATCATTTTAATGTTAAATAATTATACAGAATTCAACTCCTACTTTTATATATTTGTTAATTAATGTTAAATATAAACTTTTCTTTTATGACCTTCCCATTAATAACTAATTGTTCTGATTTTCAGATTGGCCTTGGAGTAAATCCAAATCAAGAGAACGAACGTGTGGCACTAATGATGTGGTGGTCTTGTGCATATACTATTCATGCAATTGAACAATTATTACGAGATCAAGGCAAGCCTCTATTTGGTGAATTATCAACAAGACAAACTGACTGCTTGAATGCCCTTGTTCAGGTTGCTTCGGTGTGCAGTAGTATTTCTTCACCGAAAGTGATGCACGAACATATTGTTCATTTGTTATCTACTTGTGTAGGAGAGGATGTTGTAGCTTCTCCATTGTCCATTTTAGAAATTGATGTTTTTGATCTAATGATTAAATTATGTTTCCTGCTTCCTTATCTTTTTAACAATGAGAAGCACCAACCACCGGGAGTTCTTGCAGCACCTTCAAATGGAAGGCAAGAACAGTATATAATGAGCTTTGTTTACACCATTCACATTTTACAGATTTTATTAACTAGTGAACTTCCTGATCCTGTGAGTGCTATGGATATTGCTGATCAAACTTCTGAAGAAACTACAGAAGAAGAAAACGCTATTGTTTTTCTGTTATCATTTGCACGTCACCATGCACAAATAAGACCTGATACACCTCTGCCCGGACCATATCATTTACTTCAGTTCGTGCAGCAAAGCAGGTTATATCTTCCAAAGAATATCTATAAAAAAATTAAATTTAGATTTTATAGAAGATATTATTCAATTCTGTGAATTGTAACCAATATTGTAATATTTCTCTTTTTGTCTCTATAGTGTCCCATTTTTAAGATGTTGTGCTTTATTTTTTAATTACCTGACGGGAGTTCCACCTCCAGTTGCTCTCACGGATCCTATGGGAGTAGAATTTGAACCTTTGGCCATGTATTTATCTCTCCCTACTTTCGTTGATCTTTGGCAGAGCTCACAAGTTAAAAATTTAATTGAAAAGTAAGCTTAATTCTTCTATGACATTTAAACAATTAGAATGATCAAAGGTTGAGAACCATAGTGGGCCATTATAATGGAATTTCAGCGAAGGACATCTGCAGCTGAAGATTATTTATCATATAATCAAATTCCATCTTCATCACTCAAATTATTTGCCTAACATGAACTCTCATATTTGTTAAGAAACTTTAACTCTCATTTTCTCAATTGTTAAAAAAAAAGGCCTTTGGTCCACTCTGGTTCTCATCAATTCATACGTTTTAAGCAGAACATACAAAACTCTTTGGACTTAAGAGAAAGAACAAAATGCGTTCTCTTTTCTCAACTTGTAATAAAATGAAGGAAATTTTGAGTTTAAATGTCGATATCTTCCACACTAAACACAGTTAATTTTAAAGCAGGAAAGAAAAAAAAAATACATTTTGACAAAAAACAAATGGAAATTATTCACCAAACATTTAAAAATTATGATCTCTGAACATACTGTACAGGGTTTAAGGAATTGTGGGGACAAAATTTGGGGGATGATTGCTAACAAGTCAAAGAAGAAAAATTTTTTATGAAAAGATCATTATGAAAATGCTGCATTTGCACATAGATAGCAATATGGTTCATTGTATGCTGATTCGGTTCCTGTCATGCAGGTTTTGGAACAAATTTGAGAGAATTCATCACTCTCTGCTTCAACAGAGCAATGCTTTCATTGTCACTCATGGCAGTAATTTCAAGCATCAGTGATTGTGATGGTTGTAGTTACATCACACACCATGTCCATATTGTGGGCTTAATGTGCCATTCATAGAGTTTATTTTTGTTCTTTTTCGTGTCAGCCTCTCCTGCAAAATACAGGGCGTTTCTAAATTACCTCCTGTATATACATGTTTATTACTCAAAAACTATTACAGATTTTAACGTGATTTTTTTTATTCACAAAGAAAAACTCAAAAAGTTTCTTAGCATGCCTTAATAAATTTCAATGTGCCCCTCATTTATGGCGTGGAGGATATCAAAGGAAAACTCTATTTCCTCCCATGTTCGGGCTAGCATTTTGATGCAGTTTAATGCAAGATCGAGTAATCAGACCTTTCTATTTCGCTGAAGACACCATTACCGCTGCAATCTACCTAGATATGCTGGAGAACTACCTGATTCCACAGGTGGAAGAGTGATAATGATGCACTGTATTTGAATAAAGCAAATTAAAGTTGCATTAAATGTAGATGAAAATGGTTTAAGATTATAAGATTAAATAGAATTGCAGATGGACCCTTGTTATAACGAACTCCTCGATGTAACAAATTATTTTATAAGTCCCAGCTAATTGTAATTGATTTAATGAAAAAAAAAAAACTCATTGTAATGAATTTCAATATAACGAACTCCTCATTATAACGAACAAAAATTTTTGGTCATTGTAATGAATTTTCAAAAAACACGGAAAGAGAAATTGTTTTTCACACTGCCAATGATCACGTGCTTTTAGAAAAAAAAAAACCCCACAGGAAACGGGGGGGTTCTAGAAATTAAGGCGTCGACTACTTAGGTCATGTTGCACCTTTTACACAAGTTATGTCTGTACGCAGCCCGGGACAAACACAAACATCCATGCCCACGGCGGGATTCGAACCCACAGCCAGGCGGACTCAAGAACTAGAAAGCCTACGCCCTAGCCCTCTCGGCCACCTGGCCACAGGAAGCGGACTTTCATTCTATCTGAATCCTGCATTCCCACTTGTCTGGACATCGTAAATATGGCTAATAAAAGAAAACAATTTACCACTGATTTTAAAAATTCAAAGTTTTTCAAAGAAAAAATAAGATGATTTTCATTCCTATATTATTAAATGATATCTTATCGGTGGCCCATGAATTAACTGCATGATGATGATATTTGGAAAATGTGATTCAGCCTCAATACCTAAATCTTGATAATTCTTCGTCTGATGATGAGAATGAAGTGACCTTATTAATAAACCAACTTTGTCAGCAATTTCAACTTTAAAACATTAATCAATCAAAAGAAAATGTTCCTGATTGAAGCACAAATTGCAACAACTGCTTGCAAAAGTTAAAAAAAAAAAAAGCATATAGCTGTATTGTCATATTTTAGAAATAAATAAAATCTTGTAAACATTCCAAGGAGGAGCTTTAGCAGTGAAGCAGAAATACATTTATACATTTATTAAAAAGAAATTAATCCCTTCCCCCGAGTAGGGTAAGGCAAGTAGCAGATCCTGTAGTCATCTATTTTTACCCCTTTATCTGCACTTTTTTACCTCTCCCTAAGTTTTTTAATCAAAAAATTAATTTTCTCGAACGTAATATGTAAAAAATGTAAAAAAGCTTGTATTTTCTTTCCTTTCTCATCATTTCCGAACATATGATATCACATGCCATAGGTTGCCATAGTTCTAAAGACCAAGTGACTGCCACCCCTGCAAATCCCACCCCAATGGAACAACCGGGCCTAAACTTCATAGTAATGTAGATCTTGCCTAGAGGAATCTGGATACTGAATTTATGGACATCCCCATAGGAAGCTACATTCTGAATTTCAACCTTCTACCTCAAAAAAATGTAGAAATTATGAAGGGTACGGACTGACATTATAAAACCCATAAGTAGCTCCATTCTTCCACTACTTAATAATATAGATTATGAGCAATCGTGCGCCGACAAAGCGATTTTCACGTGCACATCCCGAGGTCAGTAATGCTTAAAAGATGAACAGAAAGTAACAATGTATTCCTTCTTGAAAAATCGATTGTTATATGACATGCCATTATCTTGGTATTCTTTATACTCACTGTTTTAGCATGTAAATTCGACTTGAAGGGGTCCACGAAAAATTCTGAAAAGTTGATACAGCCGAGCTAAGACTTTGATGGTCATATTTCTGAAAACAGAATTTAAAAAAGTTAATCCATTTTCAAGTTATCATCCAAATGGCAGATGGACGGATAAACGTATAGACCAAGGGGGCATTCTTATAAGTAGCTTTTATGCTAAAGCTCCTAATAAATAATTTTTTTAGATCGTTATTATTTTTTTTTTTTTTTAATCTCGGTTATAACAAATTTTTTTGGTCCCTAGCTGTCCATTATAATGAGGGTCCACCTGCATATGGTGTAATTACAAAAACTTTGGAAGTATTTTCTTTAAAGTATTTGATGCATGTTAACAATATATTATTACGTTAATCTTTGCTTATTATACAAAGCTTATAAATCCCGACAACTAGAAGTCAAAAACAATTACAAAGACTGAAAGTATGGCTATGAAGGTGATCACTGCTTGTCTTATGTTAATCTGAATTAAAAACGAATTGATACTTAGTAACACACTAGAAATATTTATAATTCTTAATTTAAATTTAAATAAAACTTATTTTGAATTTCCAGGTGGTTAAGCCATAAAAGGATCAGGACAATCGTGAAATCTCCACTATTCCGCTATCCTTTAACTGTCAACCAATTAGTTCGACTCCCACGAGATTACAGTGAGCTAATCAATAGTGTCTCTCTCTTTACGTGTCCAAATTCAGATGGTGATGACAGTAGAACACCTACAATGTGTCTAGTTTGTGGAGAAATGCTGTGTTCTCAGGTAAAATATTTTTCGGATCTCTCCTTTCAAAAAAATAAAAGAATAAAATTCCTTAGGATTTTAATAAATTTAATAATAATAATAATAATAATAATAATAAAAGAATTGGAGAGGTTTGTCCAATTTTCTCTATACCATTAAAATCCGTTTTAACTTTACAGAGCTACTGTTGCCAAACCGAGTTAGATGACACACTTGTAGGTGCATGTACATATCATGCCCATTTTTGTGGTGCAGGTGTTGGCCTTTTCCTTAGGGTTCGGGAGTGTAAAGTATTGTTATTAGCTGGTAAAACTAAAGGTATGAAATAATTATAATAGTTAGAAGGGAAAATCAAAAAGTAAAGGGACATTTTTTTTAAAAGTCGAACGTTCTACTGTTAAACACAATTAAAATACGAGGCATGTCTGGGAAGTAAGTACCGTTTTGGAAAAAAACACAAAAACACTTTTTTCAAAACAAAATTAATTTGTACATGAAAGAGCATTTCTTAAGCTATATTTCTACATAGTTGCCACCATTGTTCAGATGTTTGTGTAGCGGGAAACCTACTTTTCTATGCCCTCTTCAGTGACATGTTAAGCGATTTGTGACAATCTCATGCAAGACAGTTTTTGAAATTTGTGGAAACACATTAAAAAGCATTCTTATTCATATGTTTTCATGAATTTTCTCATTCACTTTTTCAAGCAAATCCTCATTGACAACAGAAGGCCGCCCACTCCGTGCTTCGTCATGAACATTAATTTGTCCATCATTGAACCCACTTTCTCACCATTCCATCAGTCATTACATTTTCCCCATAAATGTCGACAAGTGAACGATGAATTTCAGCTCTCTTAACATTCTTTGCATTTAAAAAACATATTACAAAATGCACATCACAGTCCGCGGACTCAGAAATCGTCTTAAAGGACAACTCCACTCTTAATATACAATTTTATTTAAAATGAAAGTTCGAGATAGAAATATTAACATGGCATAAATGAAAAGTTTCAAATCGATGTGAAGTATATAAAACGAACAAAAATCACAAAGGTCAAGAGGAAGTGATGTCCTCAGGGGATTGACTGAATTGAATACCATGCATTTATTTCTATACAAGTGCTTTTTTATGATGGCTTATGCTTTTTTACGATGGTAGGCATGATTCAATGTAATTAGGGATCACTATGGAAGAACTTCTCTCTAATATTTATGGAACTGGAGCCTAATCTAGTCCTTCCGTGAGGTCGATCTTAGATGTCATGCTGATACGAAATGTCAGGAAATGTGATTTTCATAATGAAATAATTGCTTTAAAAATTTTCTATTGCTGCAGTTACTTTTTTTTTGTTTCAAATAATGATATTCCGCCAAAAAAATTTTTGAGTGGAGTTGTTCTTTAAACATTTTCAACGATCACTAACAAATGTAAACGCAATGCAATCCGGCTGTAATGACGTCAGTGCAAAGATAATGAACTAGAGAGACAAGTGTGCATGCAAGAGTTTTTTTTTCTATGTATTGTAATATTCTCCTGTTTCTAATCACTGAGACCAGTGTTTAATCAGGTTTTCATCTTGTAGAAACTTTTTTGATCTTGTATACAGCCACTCTTTTTGCTGCTTCAGTGATCTTTTACCAAAGGGGGGGGGGGGAATCTGGAAGCTCTTCTACCAACAGGCCAAAATAGGTGAAAATCACTGGGAGCCATGTCAGCAAATTGCTGCTGTATTCAATGAATAATCGTTGCAGGTTTCTCTGAGTGAAGAAAACATATTGCTGCTCTCAATTCTTCCTTGGTGCAGCCTGACAATGGATATTCATATTGAATGAACTTGAAATACTACCAGACAGAGCTAAGCAACAAACCACTACTGGGCATAGAAAAACACTTCGAGATTATGATGAATAATGGTGCATTCAGTGCTGCTAACCAAAGTAATTGTGAAAACAAAAATGTCCTATTACTTTTTCATTTACCTTTATATAAATTAAAATCCAGTATTTATGAATTAAAATTTTGTTTATACTTGTTTATAAGTGTTTATTTTTCTCAGAGTAATGTTTTTCTTCAAATCAACTCTTAAATTCTTCAGATTGTTATATAGTGGTACTTTAGTTAACAATGACTTTAGATAACGACATACATAACTGATGTATGATGAGTGGCTGTTAAAAATATGTCTTGGATAACAACACGTGCTTATGTGATTAATTTTGTTAACGTGTTTCCATTCATCAGTTGACATGGATATATGTTTGGTCATCTATGACAGCAAACCTCTGTCCGATCTTGCACACAGCCACTCATGGGAGGACATTGTTGAATACAGTCACACGGCATAGTGGTGAAGCTTAGACATGTTTGATACATCAGAGCTGAAAGGGTGAAAACCTTCTGAAAAGTATCTGTATTCTGGTTGTAATCTCTCTATTAAAACCAACATCACTACAGATTTTGCTTATCAATAAAGACAAATCTGTTTCATTACAACTACATTCCCATTCTGGTTTTGCAAATCACTAGTGCCTACATCGTGCTCACTGGCAGTAGCATCATAAAAATCTTCAGTCAGGTCAGGAATTACAGAATTGGCAGAGATCTATGATTCCTCCTGTTTTTTTTTTCTGTTTTTGTACTGCTTATGTCGTGCACCCTTCAAATTTGGATAGCCAAGAGCATAAGCTTTGGGGTGTAAGCTTTCCGGTTCTCGAATCAGTCAGGTTGCAGGTTTGAATCCCACCATGGGCATGAATGTTTGTGTTTGTCCATGGAATGCATAAAAGAAAATAACCATGTTGAATTCTTGGATTGTGTACAGATATTAGTCAAGTGAAATGGCGCAAAATGGCCTAGCTGTCAACGTGCCTATAAAACCTAACAAAACAACAAACAAACAAACAATCAAATTTGGATTACAGTTTTTCTGCACAGGGTGGATTGCTCAGTTCTCTGGATATATAGCCATTGATAAAATGTTGGCTGCAAACTTTAAACGATTTTGCTGGATTACACGTCAGTTTAATCCTTACTGAAAAATGCAAACGAAAAATTGAAACACTTGTATTGATAATGATAATATCGATGAACTATTCTACATTTGGTTAGCTAGCTAGCGAGCAATAAACAGCGTCAACTAATTAAGACAACGGTGTGAAATTTTAAAATAGTAGCTACTTAATTTTTGCTGTACACTGCAGTTATCCATTTTTGTCTATGGTGTGCGAAACAAATCGCTGATGGAAAATTAAAAAAAAAAATTGTTCCTTCTGAAAAAAAAATCCAAAAAATTGGTATTTCCCAGCATATTAGATCCCCAAATAGTATTGTATAAGAATATAAGATCTGTTCATAAAGTATTAGTACTCATAAACGATGTTTGTGGTCAGGAATGTTTGTTTTGCTCTCTGAAAATACTTTTTCTGAACTGCCACTTTGTAACGTAACAGTTGCACTTGCAAGAGGCAAAATAGAATTTTCGTTTGTTCATACTTTAAAATTAGAATTAAAAATTTTTAAATATGTCACAATGTTTATTAATACACTAATCTTTTGATTTAAATAGTTTTATTGACTGTAGAGTTGTCTTTTAATGTGTTTTAAGTTGGTGGACAAAAAAATATGAAAGCTCTTACCTTAAAAACAGTTGTTAAAATAAATCGGCTATTTCCTTTATTAATCATTGATTGATAGTCATTCTTCTTTTCACAGGCTGTTTTGTATCACCACCTTATTTGGATGATTATGGTGAGACTGATCAGGGACTTCGCCGTGGCAATCCACTTCATCTCTGCTCGGAGCGTTACAAAAAATTGCACAGGCTTTGGTTAAGCCATGGAGTTCCTGAAGAAATTGCCCATGCCCTTGAATCAAATGCCAACATTTTGTCAACAGAATGGCAACATTTGTGAAGAACATTTAATAGAAACATGAACCCCTATTGTTATTTAACATCTGGTTAAAAAAGAAAAAAGAAAAAAAAAGAGGAAAATTTACCTAACAAACACATGATTAACAACAGCATAATTATCTCTAAGACTTTGCCAGTTTACTAGAATGGAGAGGATTGTATATTCACAGAAAATTGATGGATCTTTTATTTTGTGTTCAAACAAGAACTTTGCAAGCATACACACAGGTCGATAAAGTTTGAAATTTTTTTTAAAAGTAACATTATTGATTTCCTTCTTTTATTTATATTTTTTTATAATTTTGATACTTTGATATTTATAATTGGATTGTTTTAAATTACTTGAACTTCAAAATGTATATAGGATTGTCTAAGAGATGTAAATGAAAAGAACTCTATTATTATTATTCATTGGCATTAACTGCTAAAGCAAATTGAGTTTGTTAATTACATTTCCAAGTTAAAATTGCTAACATTGAGATTATGCGCTCTCTCTCTATTTTCCCCTTGATTTTTTCCCCGAGTTTTATGAGGTCTTCACAGTTCTAAATAGATCTATGGTTTCCTATTCTTCATTTAAAATATTTGATGTTTTGCGAAACATAACTGGAATTGGAAAGCACTGTTCATCAGACGACTGCATCTCAAGAATTTGTAATATTTTTCATTATTTATAGTATTTATGCTCATTAAATTTTTGAATAAGATTAAAAAGTGAAAGATCTACCTGAACTTTTTTCCTAATGATAGTTTAAAAAAAAAATCAAATTTTAACCATGTTGGTAATATTTTTGTAGATAGTGACAAATTAATATGTGGGAAGTACACATTTATTAAAATACAAATGACATGGATATTTTACCAATACCATAGTAGTGAGTATTTAAAAGCTTAAATGTTTCTTCCCATGCCCAACGGCTGGTCTAATTATTTCAACACACATATGATGCATTTTTTTTTTTTGTACATTTTTTTCCATAAAAAATATTGAAATTATAATAAAAATTGGTTTTTATTTTAAATAATTTTTATTTATAAAAATGAAACTTATAAAAACAGACAAAGAAATATTTTTCATGTTTTTAAAGTGAAATATTTTTGGATGGGAGATTCAGAATCAAATAAAGGGTGATTATTGACACTTTATTCATTTTGGTTTATTTTTCATATTAAAATTTCCATCAAAAATTACATATGAAATTTATAGCATTATATTAAAAGTCGAGCCACATTAATGTGCAGCTAGGACAGCAGCTAGACAGGCTGGGAGAAATTTGGTGCGAGGTGGAGTATCATAGAGTCCAGGGAAGTAGAGTAAAGTTTTCCTCGTGCTCTTCTAACCACTCTCGTACAATTGCAGCTGCATGAAATGTCGCTTTGTTGTGCTTCCAGATGCCATGTTGCCCAAGAAAATAATTTCCAAATATGAATGTACATAGTCAGCGAGGATCGATACGTACATAAATCCATTCATATTGCCATCCGCAATGATGAATGCTTCTAGAGAATGCCACGAAAACATTTCCCTGACCATAATGCTGCCTCTGCTAGCTTGTTGCTGTCCACAAATGGTTGAAGGGTGTTTGTTTTCTGACGTTTCTTTCTGTAGGTGCCAACGCCAGTCTGTTCGACGGAGCAAAAGACGTGGTAATCCGAGAAGGTAACCTTTTGCAATCGGTGGATGTCCATTGTCGGTACCACTGTGCAAATTCCAGCCTCTTCTGCCGATGCACAGTTGTTGGCATAGGTGCCATTGCCATCTGTCTGCTGCGGAGTCCAATATGCAATAATGTTTCCTGAATTTTCTTCTGGACACACTTGCAGTAGCCCACTGGTTCATTTGGGCAGCAAGTTGCTTCACTGGACACACAGATTTGCCCAAACGTACCGTTGCAGCTGCATTTGCTCTTTTTCATCTGTGGCTCGTGGAGCACCACAATTCCCACATGGTTTAGTTTCTATGGTGCCATTTTTCTATGCGCAGTACACTTACCACAGCAGCACGCAAACACTTCATAAACTCCACAGTTTCTGAAATGCTGCCATTCTCTGCCCGAAAGCCAGTAATCATTCCTTTTTGTATGTTTGATAAATTGCTCTTTTTCTGCATTGCAACTATTGAAATGTTATTCGAATGCCTGCAACCCACACTATATACTTATCTAATCTGCTGATGACATGTCGTTTATTACCTCATTTATTTAGTGCCTTCTACGATTGATTATTTACCATTGACATCACAAATAGAAAGTGGTCACATTAATGTGATTCGACTGTTTACAATTGTTTAGAATATTTTTTCAATTACTTTTAATAATACAAATCAAAATTAGAATGATTTATAAAAAAATGCTCATCCAAATTGAAAGTACATAATGTTCCATTAAATCGCATCAGCTCGTTATATACATCTCATACAAAAGCTATATTATGTTGCAATTCAGTTGAAGGCATGATATTATAATCTAACTTGCTGCTGTTGGAACTGAAATTATAATTTTTTGTAGTGAAATAAGCAAAACTAAGG
>JAHWFO010100937.1:0-11284 GCA_023313115.1 Rhysida immarginata | reverse complement strand
AGGTCGCAGAATTTTTCCTTCCATTTTTCGATAGAAAAATCTTTAGTCACATGACTATTAAGACCCAAACACCCCCATTCGATTTCTATATTGGCAATATAAGGCATGTAATACGTCATTCGAACGGGATTGACGAGCACAAGACGAATATGGCATTATTTTCGATTTTCGAAATGCTATGACCGAGAAAATGACTCCCAAAAAGTACTTCAATAACCGCTTCTTACGAGCTTTAACTAAAGCTATATACAGTATAAGAATACAAGCTTAATCGGTAACTTTATGTGTCCAGCCGGCCATCGTTTGCACACTAAAGTGAAAATGAATGAACTTAAATGCGATGTGTCAACTTTTGATGCGCTTTCGTGGACCCCTTCAAGCACATGCACCAATGTTGAGAATATGAACTTAGGGCATGTACTATATCAATTGATTTGTACTGATGAATCATAAGTGAATACAGTATTACTTTTTGTTTAACATTTAAGGATTGTTGATGTCATCTTGGAGCACGTGCCCGTTATGAAGCTTTGTCAATGCACGTGTTCATTCCGTTTTTAAAATTCAGTGCTGTTAGGCCTATAGTTAAAAATGACTAAATAATGGTAGGCCTATTGTTAAAAATGACTTATTACTTTTAGGCCTGTTGTTAAAAATAGCTAATTAATGTTAGGCTTATAGTTAAAAATGGCTAATTAATGTCAGCCCCATAGTTAAAAAGACTAAATAATGTTAGGCCTATTCTCATTTCGCGCGTTTCTGAAGATTCGTGTGAACGGTGCTATCGAATACGTAAATTTACTTCCAGTTTTCGCCATTGCTGTATCTATCTATATATATAAAGAAGGATGTTTAGTTGTGGGTTTGTGGATTTGTTTGTGGGTTTGTTTGTTTCTTATACAAATCTACAGGTTTTTTTTCCGATCTTGATGAAATTTTGCATACTTTAGATTTCGGAAAAATAATAATCATCGATAAAAAATCGATATTCATGGTTATGGCAGGGCATATTAATTAGAAATACCTCATGACCAACAATGCAAGGCAAAGTTTGTACAACAATAGGTATCAACAATGGTATCAACACGCAATTCACAAACACGCTGCATGGACCAACAATATATATCTCATGACAAACAATGCAAGGCAAATTTTGTGCAACAATAGGCCCGTCGTGTTCGCATCAACAATGGTATCAATACGCAATTCACCAATAACAATGAGCACAAAATGATGCAATGACAGAACATTCGTTTCCAAGAATTATTAACAATGAACAGGAAATGGATATAATAGACGATATAGATAGGGCAGTCTCTCTCGATGAGGCAAAGGATACACGTGTCTTCGTTCAGCTCCCTAACAAGCTTTCAGATGATTGGGAAAAGTGTGTGTTTCTTTGTGTGTTTGTGTGTGTGTTATGTGTGTATGTGTGGCACGCTTGAGCAGTGCATAACCTATTAGTTTAATTCCAAAAATACATCAAGTCGAATCATCAAACCAAAAAGCATACGATTTATCTGTGTTGTGCTATTTAATAATCGTTCGAAGGAACCATTTTAATTCATACCTATCGTAATGCCACCAAAGAACAGAAAGAATATTGGTCAGAAAAACCCTGCAGCTAAGAGACAGAAAACTATCCGAGCGTCAGAGACACCTGAACAACGGCAGCTTCGTCTGCAGCAGGAGCGTGATGAAATATTAGAAGCAAATCAACGATGTGCTAATATATCTAGCGTGCGACAAGACATCGTTTTAAGTCTGCAGAGAATATTTCATTCGCACAACCACCTGGTAAAAAATGTTTAAAACAGCATTAGAAAGGATGCCTACAGACGAGTACAAAGTAGACATACGGGCAGACAAGAGGCCATCTGGTGAACATGAACGGCGTTTTAACGCCTCAACCATTAACGATATAGCCATACACATGGTTGATCTGGAAGAGTACGATAGCCGTGACATCATTGTTCAGAGACGAAGTGAAAATTTGCTGAGGATTCCAGAAACACACCGTTCATATGATGCTCTGCAGTATCCTCTTATCTTCTTTGATAGCGAGGATGGTTACCACTTTAACATAAAACTAATCGATCCTCTCACAGGAAATACGATGCAAAAAAGAGTATCTTCTATAGAGTTTTATGCATACCGCATTATGCTGAGAGAGGGATCCTCAAACCACATCTTACGATTCCGCCAGTTGTTTCATCAATACATCGTAGATATGTACGAGAAAGTCAAATGTCAGCCTGTGGCGAGAATGGCCTGCTCAGTCAGCAGATTTGAACCCCATAGAAGTGCTATGGATTGATGTCAAAAGGGCTGTTAAAGAAAAAAAACCCAATAGTATTCTTACACTACTCGACACCATCAAAGAATCACGGAACAACATTCCAGAAGTTCGGTGTAAACGTCTAGTGGAATCCATGCACAGACGATGTATAGCCGTTATTAAAAACTTTGGTTACCTAAGCAAATACTGATTCTATGATGTATTACTTATTTACTCTGTATATGGTGCTAAATTTTTGTCCATAGGAAAATCACCTAAAGGATTAAGAAAATTATCTCATTGTTTCAATTTTGAATTCAACATGCATGGTTATTTGTTGGATCATTTCACACGTAATTCTTTTATTGGTGTAATTTTTTTAACTGGTTAAGAATTTTTGGTAACAAGCAACATAAGCCAATATAGATGCTAAATTTTTGGCCACCACTCTATATATATACAAGGTAGGATCAAAAAGTAAGGTAACAAGTGCCCTAAAAATGAACCACTACATGCTAGTAACTTTTTGTTTTTGTGTGTTGTAGGTATTGATGGGTAGTATTTCTGGTGACCGCTAGAGAGCAGCACGGTGTAGCGGTTGCAGATAATCGCAGTTCGAAGATGGCAGGGCTACTGGCAATACTCTGAGCGGAACCATGCGAAATGTTCAGTACCTCTGCAATGTGTGACAGTGTGATTCGGCTATCCTCCTTAATCATTCCCTCCATCTGACAAACGTTCTGGTCGCTAGCAGACGTTGACGGTCTGCCACTTCGATGCTCATCAGTGATGTCAGTCCTCCCATTATCAAACTCCCTACACCAACACCACACTTGTTTCCTCGATAACACGTTGTTGCCATACACCTCCACAAGTTCCTGATGGATCTCGGTTGGTTTCTTCCCCTTCGCATGCATAAACCTTATCACACTTAGCACTTCAACATTTGATCATGTTTCCAGTAGCCTTGCCATCTTCGAACTGGGATTATTTGCAACTACGTCACCGTGCTGCTCTCTAGCGGTCACCAGGGATACTACCCATCAATACCTACAACAGATAAAAACAAAAAGTTACTAGCATATAGTGGTTCTTTTATAGGGCACTTGTTACCTTACTTTTTGATCCTACCTTGTACTTTAAATTTTGCAACTAGTTATTACTTAATTGGCTATTCTACCTATTTCCTATAAGGCATTAATAGTTGATTTATTAGATAGGGGAGGGGGGGGGGGGAATTTACAAGCAAGGAGCCACATTACCACCTTTTCCACTTTCATTATTTCATTAAAAATTATTTTTAAGAGGTTCAAAAATTCAAATGAAAACTAAATGTTTATTTAAGTGAAATGTTAAATCTGTATTTCAAGGGTGGGGAATTCCTAAGAATATTAAAAGTTGAATATTAATATTTTCTTTTTCTTTTTTTTCCTTTTTTGTACAGAGTATGTTTTTCTTGCAACGATAGCAATTTCTCTTATTGGTCTAGGAATTCTGCTGCTTTGTTTCAAATACGTTTGCTGCAAACTCGGACAAAGGTGAGAATTTGCTTTTTTTTATAATACGAGTTGCTACCCAAAATATACTGAAATGTATCTCTATAAAATACGGTACTTACCCGATCTTTTAATTTCCACTTCAAGTAGTCTCCTTCCCACTTCCGGAAGCACTCCTGGAAGTCCTCAGGAAGTAGCATGGAGCATGTTTAACACTTGCTGCGATTCAGCTTGGATCATTTCAATGGAGTCAAATCGTCGCCTTTTTAACCAAACTTTCAATTTTGAGAAGTGGTAGAAATCGCAGGGTGCCAGGTCAGGCGAGTAGGGAGGGTGAGGGACAGCAGTCATGTTTTTGTTGAGGAAGTCCTTCACAGTGAGCGATGTGTGCGCCGGAGCATTGTCGTGATGGAGCAGCCAGTCTTTCTTCTTCCACATCTCTGGCCTTCTGCACCTCACGTTTACCCTCACTCGTCTCAAAACGTCGCAGTAGAACTTCCCAGTTACCGTCTGACCAGGTGGAACAAACTCCCTGTTTACGATTCCTCGATTGTCAAAAAAACGTTCCTCCCGGTCTTGATGTTGCTGCGCACTTGGCGTGCTTTTTTGGCCGTGGAGAGGAAGGTGTCTTCTACTAGGATGAATGCTGCTTCGTTTCAGGGTCATAACAGTAAATCCACGATTCATCTCCATTTTTGATTTGGGTAATTAAGGTTGGGTCATTTTCAACTGCTTGCATTTCAGTGCACACCGCAATCCGATGGTCTCCGTGATCACTGCTCAAAGTCGAGGAACGAACTTTGCAGCAATTCGTCTCATGTTCATTGCAAGGCGATCACAAACAGCGTGGATGGTCTACCTTCAGTCCTCCCAGTTTACATCACACATTTTCCTGATCATTTCGGGTGTTGGGCTTGTGGATGGTCGACCAGATTGTATGTCGTATTCCACAGACTCCCGACCATCTTTGAAACGCTTAAACTACTCAAATGTTTGGGTTTGGTCTAATGCTTGTTCACCAAAAACCTCTTTTTCAGGCGCAGTTTTCTTAATCTGACACAAAGTTTGACGCAAATTCTCTGCTCATTATAATAGCCTTATCAAGAATTGAAACACGACCAACACGAAGAGTGACAAAAAAAAAATTTTAAAATTTTTTTGTTTTGTTCGGAATCCCATGATAGGATTTGAATGTGTCCTAATTTGTATATTTGGGATGATGGAAAGTGCACCATGGGTTAGATCACCCACAACTTCCTATTCATTGGATTCATCAAAATTGACATCCCTGCTTCGCGTACGAAAATATAAAGGGGGCTCATTTATGTATCCACCCTGTATAGGGGAAACTTGCCTAAATCGTACCATCTTCGTATTTCACGCGGTGTGTGCTTAAATCGTTCTCACAGTGCCATTTTCTGGTAGATGACAGAACCACTAGTTGGCCATGCTGCCTCGCACAAACGAACTAGCTGTGTTGCTGCTGCTTTGAAAAATATTTAAAAAGTATTTTCTCCATTTTTTACTAAAAATCAGGTCACATTCATATGGTCCTACCGCAGCTGTTATATAGTTGTTGTATCATGGAGTAGTGTTTGTCGAAAAGCCGTTTTTGTGCCATACTGATCCCAGGTTTAAGAGCCGGTGGTGATTGTGTTTTTTCATTTGACAATGTAACGTCTTTGTTGTTGTGCCTAATTCGTACTAGCTTGCATATTCTTTAATACTAATAATAAGCAGAAGTCTCAATATGAACCTAAAGAAAGAAAAATGGACAAGTGCGAGTCGAACTTGCATGGAGAGGGTTCCGTATGTTATACGGTGAATATGTGATCAACAATGTTTTTTTTTTAAATCTGACCCAAATTTGTAAATAATTCCGTATGGTACAGGATTGTAGAAGGAAATTGCTGAATATATTGCCTATTGCTGAATTCTGTCTTGTCGTATATCCTTGAATACGTGGAGTAAGACCGAGTGACAGAGGGTATTCTGATATTTCATTTTTTGATTTGTCCTTAAAATTAATATTGAAGCCTCCTTCTCTAATAATCTTTTCTTTTGCACTGATAGCATTCTTTATGCATTCGACAGCAATTTTCGGAAGGCATTTTGGTGATTTATATACGGTTAATAATTGAACACCAAATGCTTTGAATTGGAGACATTCACAATGCCCACCCCCTGGACTATCTATATATAAATCCTGAAGAATTGACCGACCGACCGACTTTGCTTATAGAGTAACGATTTTTTAATTAATTAACATCGTTCTGGCAATGCAGTACCACACATTCGCAACTGGTTTTTATTAAAACTTAATGGCCTCGGTATACTGCATCGCCTGCTCCAACGATTAAGTCTGGTTTTCTCCCAACCCCTGTTGAATTTCTTCTGAAAATGCTCTGTTATAGACTTGCACTTGCTTTTCCCTAGACCATCCTGTTACTGTCGAACTTAAAGCCTTATATATTTTATTATAGTCCTCAATCGGCCTGGTCCCCAAAAACTTCTGACCGTTTGCTTTGGCCATTTTGCATCGTTTTTAAGTGGTTTTTTCCTCATAACTCTATATAAATCTACTATACCAACTTTTATAATCCTGTAGTGACGTCCTCACTCTTGAAAATTGCGGAGTACTCCAAGCACCATAGCACAGTGAAGCTCATCTAACAACATCCAAAACAGTTCGTCTTTGATGAATTGCACCGTGGAATCACTAATTAGTTTCAAACAAAACCAAAAAAATGTCCATTAGTCGTCACGGCTAAGCAACCAAGTGATGTCCTCCCCTGTCACGTGATAACCTGATGTGTGTGACAGCAGAGTAAGGAGGAAGGACATTGGCCTTAATTTAACATATAATAATTTAATAAAGCTAAATCAACAAGTACATATGAATCATAAAGTTGAATTATGAAATGCGTAAGATTGGCTAACACTATTAGTCAAATGAAATGTTACAATGGAATCATTAATTAATAAAATTGGGAATAATCAATTCTTGGGCCGCTGGCTTTCTTGAAGCAATTTAGCATCTGACTCGGGAAAGGTCCACGTCCTACTATGAAGAGAGTAGGCACTCTATCCTACGTAGAAAAACAATTTGCTGTTATTCAAAACGTTAACTATATGAATGCTTACTAATTTTATTTTCTTTATGTAAATTCCTTCACTTTATTTTGGGAGTTTCCGAGTTCAAGGATTACTAACTTTTCTAATAAACCAGCAAGCTTACATTTATATTGTCTGCTCATCGCTTCGGACCCTGGTCCTATGTGCGTATGAATGGTGAGAGGTCTTGGGCACATAAGTCTAGTTGTAGTCTTATGGGGTGACAGGGCATCTCGCCACAATGAGATCCGTGATAAATCAGCTTCTTAATATGATGGAAAATACATAGGAAAGAAAGAAGCATAAGAATATTAGATTTCAAATGATTCTTAAAACTAGTATAGAATATTACAAGAGCATCCACTTTTGAAACTCTCCGAATCGCTGAGCGTAAACCGATGTTTTAAATGATGAGCACACTAATGAGTGTGAGAATAACACATTTAAAGTTATTGGATAGTATAAGGAGAAACCAATGAATTTCACTCACGTATATTTGTCGCAGCACAATCCCTCACACAAGCAAGGCAGCGTGCGGACGCTGACGCCAGTTCCCACGCTGTAGCCTGCGCATCTTCGGAATAATTTTCACGAGCCAAAGCGCTATCCTTGGCCTCCGTTTCTACCGGCATGGCAGTCTTAATTTCCTCAGCCATCGTCTCCAGTTTATCTGTACACGATAATGGAATGCTTGGTACTCATCGAAACTCGCACCATATTTCGAAATTCTTCTTTCTCTTGGTAGACTGTCCCCTTTGCTTTCTCCCTCTTTGCTCTCTCATTTCAATCCTTGTTGCTTTTCTCTCAAATCTTGTTCTCCCATGATACAAGTTTTTTTCAAACCTCTTTCGTTCGATTCGGAACACTCTCTGTCTGTCTTTTTTATCTTTCCACCTTTCTCCCATTTCCTCTTCTCTTCTCTTTTCGTCGACTCGCCCGACCTTCTTCATTTCTCGCGGGGGTCGCTTCCCTGTACAGCGCTTCAAATATGTTCTTTTCTCTTTTTCTGATTTCTTATCATTTTTTATCTGATCTTTTTTGCCCTTGTTTTTCAACATTAATCGCTGACTCCAGGCCTTTTTTATGGTCATAGCGTAGCATAAGCTGACCGGAAACTGTACACGTTTAAAACTGAGGGAGAGCTATTTGTAATGAGTGGATAAGCTATTTGCAATGAGGGAAAATAAAGAATAGCTGATGAGTGATCTGACCGGATTTGTCTAAAAACCATACCTCAGATGTTAAAGTGTAAACTACAGATGTTAAAGACATTTAAATAAGCAATAAATGAAATTTGAAAAGAAAAAAAATTCCACAGCCTGGGCTGGGGCCAACATCTGATCAATTAGGACATTGTTGACTGTAGGCTTAATTTTTCATTTATCTTTTAAATTTACTGTCATATTAACTGGGATGTATGACAATAATTAAAATGTGTAGTAATAATAATTAAATAAATAAATAAATAAATAAATAAATGAGCAAATAAAAATATATAAATAATAGGATTGGTTATTAAATGTATTGGTTTTTTTTAAATGCATTATAAGTTTAATTCATAACATCTAAAAATTTTATGGCCAACGCGATCGCCAGTTAATTAATTCGGTAAATTAATATTTGAAAGGAGGTTAATTAATGAAGTAATTGAAAGTAAGTTAATTTATTTAATGGAAGGAAGCTTTAATTATTCAAATCAAATAGCAGTAAATTCTGAGGGCTCCATAATTGAGTCTCCTAACTTCAGTTTAAGGGCCCCAAATTTTTTACCGCTTGGGGCATCCGCCTAACTTGAGCCGTCGTTATTATCATTAATCCCCTTAAAACTTAAATCCTCCTTAAAGCAAGCATTTAATATTACCCCTTGTTGATGCACCATAGAAACACAAACAGCCAATTGTTGATAAGAAATCAACTTGCCGATTGTTGGCCCAACCTTTGCTTTGCTTTGTTGGTCCGTGCTTATAGATGGTGAGGTATCTCCTATTTTTTCGATATTGTTGCCATCTGAATATCGATTAGAAGAGCGTAGGAGGCCAACGGGAGATCGGAAGTGAACGAAACCTAGCCTAAGACACTCTGCGGGTCTTCGAGGTCCTCTATGCAAAATTTCAGCCTTGGGGGTTGCCCGGTGCAGAAGTTATGGAGTAACAAAAAAAAAGACGGAAACTGCGTTATCTATATATAAATACGGCAAAACTTTTTTTTGATAAGCACTCGTAACTGTGTTAACGTGGACGAATACACATGAAATTTATATGGTTGGAATATTCCTATGCTCTAGATGTGCACAATATATTTTGTTTGCGTATTTGTTCACGTTAACACAGGTAAAAAGCGTTGCAAAAAAGATAGCATTAAGGAACAGGTTGTGCACCAAACACTTCATGATCAAGGAGTTGGGACACCTGTTGCTCTACCGTAAAGCCGCAAAAAGCTTCAATCAGTAGTGTGTAAGACCACCCCGAGCTGCTATCACTGTCTCCACCCTACATGGCATACTCTCCACAAGTTTACGGTATGTGTCCACAGGTATTGACCTCCATTCCTCGAGGAGTGTCGTGGTCAGTTCCTGGACAGATGTAGGGCGAACCATCATGGATCTCACATGTCGTTCCAATTCGTCACAAAGATGATCGATGGGGTTAAGATCAGGAATCTGGGCGGGCCAATCCACTTTTTCAACCCGCATCTCGTCAAATCAGTCGGATATGGATGTTGCTTTATGGCAAGGCGCATTGTCGTGCTGGAAGAGGAATGGCCCGTCACCGAAGTGTTCCCACAGCGCTGGAAGTGCCCCGTTATCCAGAATGGCCCTGTAGCCATCAGCATTGAGGTTTCCGTCCACCTTGATGAGCGGGCCCAGTCCAGTCCAGGAGAAACACCCCAGGTGTTCACAGGGGTGTCCCAACTCCTTTGATCATGTAGTGTATTTGTCAACCCATGTAGCTTTGCCTTTTTTATTGTTTTTTTTAATAATAAATATCAAATTAACTCAAATCATTGTTGATGTTCTTTTTAATGAATTTTAATTGTTCTGTTGTTGATGTTCAATTGAAAGTATTAGAAAACCGTATAACAAATACTTTGCAGCCTTTGAAAGTCAACCAACTGATTTCAGAACCTAAAGGTCCCCAAGAATAATATAGTGCCTTTTATGTACCTATACATTGGGCGCGGTCAATAATGCTAATACCGAGTTGAGTTAGTCAACAAAATCATTGTTGCTACGATACTCAACTATACGTTAACAATTGTAGCAATAATCGTTGCTTCACCAACCCAACTCCGTGTTTGCATTTTTGACCTCGCCCATTATTCCATAGAGACAACTGCTTAAAAATTGTTATTAACCAACTATTCAAAATATTTTTATAATTAGTAAGTAAGCATTTTACGTATTCTTCATCGTTTTCTAAGCTATTTTGAAGTTTTTTTCCATACATTTTGAAAGTAATATTTTAGTTAAAAATAAATAAATACCAATTTTGAAGTTTTTGATTTTAATTTATTTTTTAAAAATTTTGTTAACGCTCTTTCTTTAGTAACAAAAAAGTTATCGGTTTTTGTTCCAAAACAGACCTTAATTTTCCACAGAGGGACGGGGGGAGAGACGCCGAGATATGGAGGGACAATTTAGCTTAAATATAAATAGTATAGTAGCGCACAAAAAATAAGGCACAATCAAGATTTTGTTTTGAAATCTCAGTAGAATAAATGGAATGTTTCAAGTTTGTGAGGGGTACAGGAGGAAGTGATAACATCTTTAAATATGTAAAAGTCACTAGGATATTATTAGCAAATACCTGATATAATAAAAACACAATAAACTACCAAATCCAAAAAATAAGGAACATGAGAGGAAAGTACTTGTAATTTCAAGGAATCTGGTTTAGTGGAACCATTATGGTTCATTGGCACCTTTAATGCTAAAACATACCATGGAATATATCGTATGAATTGGAATGATGCCTCATGAATGAATGTAACGTAAAATTAATAATAGTCGAAATTGGTTTCAAAGAACCTGGTTTAGTGGAACTGTTATGATTCATTGGAACTTTCGATGCTAAAATATGCCATGTAATATATTAAATGATTTGGAACGACGAATCAGGAACGAATATAACGTAAAATTAATGACAGTCGAGATTGGTTTCAAGGAACCTGAATTAGTGAAACCATTATCGTTCATTGGACCTTTCAATGCTTAAATATGGCATGTAATATATCAATCGACTTGGAATGATGTGCCATTAATGAATATAACGTAAAATTAATGATAGAGGTAATTGCTTCCATGAAACCTGGTTTAGCGAAACAATTATGGTTAAGTGGAACTTTCAATGCTAAAATATGCCATGTATTATATCAAACGACTTGAAATGATGTGTCA
>JAHWFO010100936.1:0-15089 GCA_023313115.1 Rhysida immarginata | reverse complement strand
AAATAAATAAACTAAATATTTATTGATGAAAATAGGAAAGAAAATCCCACAGCTTGGATTCGAACCGGGAAACTTCAACTCTTCGAAGGTTCGAATTCAGCCTGAGGTGTTTTCGTTCCTATTTTCGTCAATAATTTAAACATCTGAGGTTTTACGTAGGATAAAATCCTTATCGAACATTCTTGATATATTCTAAATATTTATTGCTTTGTTTTTAATAAGTGCGTTAAATATTTCATCTGCAAAGTCGATCTTACTGAAATAAAAAGCAGCGATTAACTTTGTCAGTTAAAAGCACTGTAATTCGCCCACACCAATCATAAATCTCATCCTATTTCCAATCTGGATGGCTAAGTGCATTTTAAACTTCTACGATGTTCGTTCAAACTACTAGACTTTATAACCGATCAATTTTGCTTAGCTCAACTCCTACCAAGCAAGTGAAAACGCTTTTGGAATGAACTGTACACTTGATGTTGTTCCAATTCCCACTCTGATCTAGATGTCTTGATGAAAAAATTGGCCATTCATCACTTTGTAGTATAGCGGTCGCCGATTCATCTATTGACATGCTTGCCATTTACTCCAAACAGCACGGAACTAATGGACTTCTTTCCACTCTTTCTCAATAGTCTGCTAAGTCTCCATTATCTCAGTTATTGATCAGTTTTAAAGATTTTCAAGAGATTAAGTACTAAGAACTCTCTTTTCTAAGAAAAGCCTAAATGACAGGAAACTTATCTACATTGCACAAACTTTGCCTTGCATTGTTGGTCATGAGATATTTCTCATTAATATGCCTTGCCATAATCATGAAACTCCATAGTTCTCTATGTTTCACCGCAAGATGGCGCCACTGCTGTTTTGGCTCCAAGCTTATTTTCCTGTTACCATGAAATAAAAAGTAAAATGAATGACAACATATCAAAAATAAAATTTCAATTGTACATTTATTAAACTTTATTGCCTTTTATTATTACTAAATTTAAAACAGAATTATAATCTTAAAAAAATAACAGTTCATGTATAATCAGAGAAAGAGTTCAAATATTAAAAGAGCAATTTTGCAAAATTTTTATTTGTTTTAATTTTCACTGCTTTACAAACATCTCTTCTCAATTCTCTAGCCAGAAAATAAAAACTAGTCTGGATATATTACAAAGTACAGGGTGAAAAAAATACGTTCGCTAAACACTTAAATTCTCGTGGCCACTCCTTACAGGACGATAGTCCTTATATTCTTCATAACTTCCATAACAAAAAAGAAAGAAAGCAATTCGAGTCCTTTTCTCAGGAAATTCACTTCCCTATAATGACATTAACCTTCACAAAGGCACCATTCTTTCATTACCTTTCCCCCACTCCGCTTTCCCTCCAACTATTCTCTAAATTGTCAAGGGGCTTTCTACAGCTTCTTTCAGTGTTTTTGACTTTCCCTCCCTACATTTTTCTTCCCTCCCCCCCCTCCCCTCTCTAAAGGCCCCTGTATATAAGACGTCTTGTAAACCCCTATTATCACTTTCACTCTTTCCAAAACGTCAGTTTTTTTTAAAGAATCTTACCACGCTGTGCTCATTTGTTCTTAATAAATTAATTATAAATTTAAAGAAACATTTGGTGTACCATAATCATAATATGAGAGTACTATGATGATGCATCTATTTGATTTTCTTTATTCAATTTATTTTTTAAATATATTACTTTCATTAACAATTTATTTAACTACATAACAAAGAAAAAATAAATAATAATTGTTTTACAATATCTTTTAAATGAAACTAAATAAACGACCCAAACTGCAAAACAATTCCTGCGATTGGAGCCAAATCTGCAGCAGCGCCACAGTTTCACAAAACTCCCGCGGAGACATTTTCGAGTGACTGCACACTTTAATGTTCGGTTGCAATTTTTTCTACAGATATCTTACCAAAAATTGTAAACTAAATTTTTTAGTTCAATTTTAACTCTAATAAAGAAATATATACAACAATTGGTTTCAGATAAGCATTAAATCTTTAGTAATAAAAAATAATTTTCTTCTATGTCAATGTAAAAGCATAAGGAAGTTTCACTACTTCATTCTATGATTATGCCATAACCATGAATATCGATTTTTTTATCAATAATTATTATTTTTTCGAAATCTGAGGTAGACAGTGATCTTCTTCCTCATGCTTTGAAGCTCAAGTATGCAAAATTTCATCATGATCAGGATAAAAAGCAAAGAAACCCACAAATATCCTTCTTTATGTATATATACTAGCACAAGACCCCGCGTTGCTCGGGATAATTACACATGTAGGTAAACAGTACAATTTCAAGAAGTTAGATTATAACTCCAAATTGGTTAAATAACTCAATGAATACAACACAGAGCGAAGGGACTATCCATTCTATGAAAAATCTGAAAAACACGAATTCTAGGTGATATACCGGGACTTTATTTACCTCTTGTTGCCTTGCTTCAGATTAAAGTGATATCCTTCACGTATACTTTAAACCTAAGTTTTTATTGCCCTTGACGTAGAAGCTCTTTTCCCCTCTTGCTCTATTCGAAACTGCCATTGTTCAGATATTTCCAATGCCCGTATAGATTGTTCTGTTTTAGCTGCAGAGTTTCTCTGACCAATACTCGTTCTTTCTCTTTCCTTTCTAGGCACATAAATTTTTGCCAGTCGTCTGGACGTTTGATAGAGAGCCCAAGGGAGACACGTCTGACTCCTTTGCCTCCTCAATAGACGCTGCCTTATTTATGTCCTGTTACTGCGTCATCATTTTATGCTCATTATTAATAACTAGCAGAGTTACCCAGCGTTGCACGGGATAATTACACATGTAGGTAAAGTGAACAATCTCAAAAAATTAAATTATAACTCATAACTGGTTAAATAATAACTCAATCAATATAGAATATAGTCAAAAGGTATTTGTAGGAAATGTTTTTAAGCTAGGTGATAATCCCGGCATAGCTCGGACTTTTTTTTGGATTAAATTTTGCAATATCTTAAAAATAAACACATGAAAACGCTTAGAATTAACACAGAAAAAATTCTTAATGAAAATTCGAAAAAAAATTTTTTTAAGACTCACAATGGATGGACCTCACCAAGGATGCCACTGCTACTCTAAATAATTTCTTACTAACGTAATCTTACTTTAGATGTACACTTGATGTTGTTGCAATTTCCACTCTTCTCTCTAGCGAAACGGAATAATAAACGAAGGCTTAATACTATTTTAGATAAATTTTAAAATTGTAATTTTTTTAATTTTCAATTATCTTTATTTTATTTAGACATAATAATGTGTTACATATCTTGTATTTGCAGGCCAAGGAATACCGTTTTCTTAGCTCTTCTTGGATCCATGTTGGCTTATTTCATTATAGCCAAAGCGTTACGCTGCCGGAGAGTAGGACCTGAATTCGAAAGTAAAGCAAATATTCTTGATTCTACGTTTGAATACAGAACTATGGTATCTAGACAATATGAAACAGTATCTTGCTACTATTAGAATAATCTTGTGCAGGAGGGTCACGTTTCGTGAGACATATTCTCAAGTCGTAATTCTCAAGTGTAAAAAATTAACCTCTCATTTTCAATTTTCAGGGAGGATGCTAAAGGACGACAAATATAGGCTACTACAGGACGACAAATAAGGGTGAATACAAAAGTCTGAACCCCCCTTTTATTTTTTGAACCGAAGCAAATATTTAAATGTTGATGAATCCAATGAATAGGAAGTTGTGGTGTCCTATCCTATGGTGCACTTTTCATCATCCCAAATATGCAAATTAGGACACATTCAAAATTTATCTAATAAACCGTAAGGGATAGAGAAAAAAACCCAATTGCAAACTTGTTCAGCATAAAAAAACAAACAAAACAAAAAAAATCATCCAAATCGGACCAACCATTCACCCACAAGCAGAAGATCATGTTGACCATTTCCGGAACAATGTAGCTTGCCATCCTGGAATTGTTCTGTCTTCTATGTGCTGAAACATGCCTTTTATTTGGTTTTCCGCATGAAAGTGAATGTGAGTATGGTAATTTATGGTAATTTTTTGATTTGCATGCTTTACATGGTGGAAATATCAACATTCAGTTTTCCTTGTGCAGTGTGACTGTTTGTAAGCTACAAACATTTCACCACGTGATTGTGGGTGATTGGTTGGTCCGATTTGGTCCGATGAATTTATTTTTTGTTTTCTTTGTTTTTTCATGCTGAACAAGTTTGCAATTGGGTTTTTTTCTCTATCCCTTACGGTTTTTGAGATAAATTTTGAATGTGTCCTAATTTGCTTATTTGGGATGATGAAAAGTGCACCATGGGATAGGCCACCCACAACTTCCTATTCATTGGATTCATCATAATTGACATATCTGCTTCGGTTCAAAAAATAAAAGGGGGGTTCAGACTTTTGTATTCACCCTGTAGATTCTAGATGATATATCCCGTTTTGCTCGGGCTCTTTTTTGATGAAATTTTGCAATGTCCGTATGTGAATATACAGAAAAAATTAACACATGAAATAAGCTTGATTTAATGTAGTAAAAATTTATATTGAAGAACCGAAAAGTATTATTTTAAATTGCTTCCAATGGATGGCTTTTTCAACTACCAGACCTTTAGCAGTTCTATTCGACTTCTCTCGTTTTAGAATGTTGTCTATGGCTGAGTGAGTTTGACGCAGTGCCGAAGAAAAAAAGTGGAGAATAATATTCATTTTTCTGTATATTCACATTCAGAAATTGCTAAATTTCATCAAAAAAGAGCCCGAGCAACACCGGGTATATCAGATAATTCATAATAAATGGAAAACTAGTCCTAAATACATGAAATAAATATAATACGGGAAAATTGGATCAAGATAATCAAAAAATAAACTAGGCAGAGAGTTGATCTCGTTAATTGCTAACACCGTATCAAATTTCATTAATTTAGATCTATTTTTATTCGCGAAATATTGGAAAAACTGCGAGAAATCGCATATATTTAAGAAGGGCCATAGGGGGCAAAGATGTAAAAAAAAAAACAGAAATCAGTTTTTTGAAAATTATGTGGATTCGGCGTTGCCCGGGATAATTACATTTGCAGGTAAACCGAACAATCTCAGGACGTTAAATTATAACTCCAAATTGGTTAAATAATAACCAATTATCCCGGTCAACGCCGGATCCAATTTTACCGGGTGATCCAAAAGTGTGTTACATTTTTTTACATTTTTTCATGAACTTTGTATAACAATTCTTAGGTAACAATTTGTGTTTTATGATATATCGGTTACGGATTCGACAAACACATTGAATTCGCAACCGATGTATCGTAAACCATAAATTGTTATCAAAGAATTGTTATACAAAGTTTCATGAAAAAATGTAAAACAAGAATGATTTTACCGCCAAAGCGGATAAAGGGTCGTGTTATAACGTCATACATGGTTGTAAAAAATTAACCAACCTTTTAAAACATTTTAGAGAAAATATATAAATATGAAAACTAAATTGTAAATTATTATTTAAGTAAACAAATGTATAGAGAGAATTTAAACAAATAAACTTGTAGAACTCAAAAGTTAAATGGAGAGTGAAGCTATTCTTTATGCATTTTAACAAATAAAAGTTTTTTAATTTGTAGGCATTCCCACATAATGTTAAACAAAGTGAGCTTCAACTGCTGAACCAATATGTTTAAGCATCTATTATTTTTCATATTCAATTACTAAAGGGTTTCTGTGTTAGCTCTACTATTGAAGCAAGCTATTAACTACTACTAATTAGCAATATGTCTCACAGGATTTAGTTTTAGATACTATTAAGCCTAACAGTAATATCAGGGAAGAATTACAACGGGAAGCGAAGCTCGGGGGATTTAGTGAAATCGGATGTAATTAGCGATCCAAGCGGCCAGGCCGCTTCGACTTTAATCGAAACTGAGCCTTAGATGAAAAATACAGTTTTAAATAAGTGACTGCATACTAAATAAATTATTAGGTGAACATAAAATTCCAAGATTGGAGCAGTTATTTTCTACTCTCTCTAATCTAGCCTTCTTTAGATAAAATTGTATTTGTATCTAATTTCCTACAAGGTGATTGGTTTTCTTCAAAGAGCCGTTTCTGCGCGGCGCATTCATGGCAGTTGTTCTTCTATTCAACGAATGTCATCAGCGAATCCAGCAACTAAGTGCCCGATTTTATTTTTTTCTCCGACAAGTCAAGACAGGCGGTGCCAGATTGTGCTGCATTGATACGTTACAACTCAGAATAGATCAAGAACACATGAGGAAAATGAAGAGATACGCACGCCCAACGTTAAATGAACGGAATAAAATAGTATTTACGAGAGGGTGGTCAAAAGAACAGCACGAGTGGGGAGGGGGATAGGAGAAGCCTGTGGAGCAGCACCATGAAGGCCGGAGGGAGGGTTTATCAACAGCGGAAGTTCCCTTCCTTAGCGGCCTGGCCGTTGGAGACCAGTGGCGCTGTTTCGATTTCACTTGAATAGCATTGGAACTGTTACGACCTGCGCTTCCCGTTCTTCCTCTTCCCTGGTAATATGCTCTTGATACAAATAAGCTATGGATAACAATAGGTCTAACAACTCGTAAGGAGATAGTTGATATATTACACGCCATACCTTAGTACTGACAGTTTCCAAAGGTGACATATGCCACGATTAAAACATGTACTACTATAAATTCCGACTACCAATAATTCCTCGTTATATTCGCTCATGACACGTGCTACTAAACCAATTGTCACTATCATTATTTACTCGTAATATTCACTGATAACACATTGTTACAAGTTGTTTTTATATATTACATGCCATATCTGAACATTAAAGTTCTAACAATACAAAATTGTACCATTAGAGCACGTGCTACTAAACAAATTCCCACTATCATTATTTACTCGTTATCTTCATCATGACACGATGTTACGAGTTGTTTGATATATTACATGCCATATTTTAGCATTAAAAGTTCCAACGGCACCATATTGTATCTTATGGTACCATTAGGGCAAGCGCTACTTAACCAATTCCCACTGTCATTATTTACTGGTTATAATCATTCATGACACGTTGTTACGAGTTGTTGGATATATTAATGCCATATCTTAGCATTGAAAGTTCCAACAATACATATGGTACCATATGTTACTATTAGGGCACGTGCTACTAAACCAATTCCCGCTATCATTATTTACTCGTTATATTCACTCATGACACGCTGTTATGAGTTGTTTGATATATTACATGCCACATTGTAGCATTGAAAGTTCCAATAAACCATAATGGTTCCACTAAACCAGGTTCCTTGATACCAATTTCGACTATTGTTAATATTACGTTATATTTATTCATGACACATCATTCTAATAGCATAAAGCAGCTTTCGGTACTTAATAAACCATTAAGGAATGACATAACCAAGTACCGAAAGGTTAAACTAAACCATTCGCGGAACTATATATTTAAACAGCCCTATGTTAACATTGTAAGTTTCTAATGGACCATATAAGGTTCCATTACACGACGTATCTTGGAACCACTTTCGACTGTCATTAAATTTACGTTATATTCATTCATGATAAATCATTACAAGTTTTTTGATATATTACATGGCATTTTTAGCATTGAAAGTTCAAATGAACCATAATGGTTGCACTAAATAAGGTTTCTTGATACCAATTTTGACTAATATTATTTACCTTATATTCATTCATGACACATCGTTCCAATTTGATTGCTAGATTACATGCCATATTTTAGCATTGAAATTCCAAGGAACAATAAGGATTCCACTAAACTAGGTTCCTTGAAACCAATTTCGACTATCAATAATTTAACGTTACATTCTTTCATGACACATCATTCCAAGTCGTTTGATATATTACATGTCATATTTTAGCATTAAGAGTTCCAGTGAACCATAATGTTTCTAGTAAACCAGGTTCCATAAAATCAATTTAGACTCATTAAATTTACGTTATATTCAATCATAACACTTTATTCCAAGTCGTTTGATATATTACATGCCATATTTTAGCATTGAAAGTTCCAATGAACCATAATGGTTCCGCTTAACCAGGTTCCTTGAAACCAATTTCGACTATCATTAATTTTGCGTTATATTCATTCATGACACGTCATTCCAAGTCGTTTGATATATTACATGCCATATTTTAGCATTGAAAGTTACAATGAACCATATTTTATGGTGTCAAAAGGGTACCAGTAGAGCACGTGCCATTGTTTCAATTGCAACCATTTTCAAAATGGTCCATTACTGGAACCAATTTATTAATTAGCGAAAATAGTAATAGAATAACCGCTTCTATCTCGTTATTACGATTTGTTTTATATAATATATCTCTCCATTAAAAATTGCTAGGTGGGGTCGTGAAGGTCCCATTTTTGCACGTACTATTGAACCGGTTTGGATAATATTTTTGATATGTTCGTGCCATCCACCATATTCATCGACTGATAAAAACAGTAATGAATAAATGCTTCTGTCTCGGCATTATCTTTTGTTTGATATATATATATATATATCTTATATATATAGATATATATCGGCAGTAATATATCTTACCATTGAAAATTGCTTGGAGGGAAAATAGAGGTACCATTTGTGCACGTGCAAATGAACCGATTTAGATAATATTTGTGATTGGTTCGTGCCATGAACCATATTCATCGACTGACGATAACAGATTTTTAAAATCTTTCATAGCCTCGGAGGACTTTGTGTTACAGACAGACAGACAGACAGACAGACAGACACGTTTCCCCACACTGATAGCCTAAAGTACCTTTCGGTACATAATAAACCATTAAGGAATGACATAACCAAGTACCGAAAGGTTAAACTAAACCATTCGCGGAACTATATTTTTAAACCGCCCTATGTTAACATTGGAAGTTTCTAATGGACCGTAATGATACCATTAAACCACATACCTTTGAAATAATTTCAATTCTCATTAATATTACGTTATATTCATTCATGACACATTATTCCAATTCGTTTGATATATTACATGCCATATTTTAGCATAGAAAGTTCCAATGAACCATAATGGTTCCACTAAACCAGGTTCCTTGAAACCAATTTCGACTGTTGTTAATTTTACATTATATTCATTCTTGACACATCATTCCAAGTCGTTTGATTTATTTCATACCATATTTTAGCATTGAAAGTTCCAATGAACCATAATGATTCCACTAAACCAGGTTCCTTGAAACCAATTTCGACTATCGTTAATTTTACTTTATATTCATTCATGACAAGTCATTCCAAGTCGTTTGATATATTAAATGCCATATTTTAGTACTGAAAATTTTTGAGGGTGTCATAAGAGTACTATTAGAGCACGTGTCATTGTTTCGATTTCAACCATTTTCAAAATGGTTCATTCCCGGAACCTTATTTATTAATTGCCGAAAATAGTAATTTATATCCGCTTCTATCTCGTCATTACGATTTGTTTGATATATTACTTAATATATCTCTCCATTTGTGCACGTGCCATTAAACAGATTTAGATAATATTTGTGATTGATTCGTGCCATGTACCATATTCATCGACTGACGAAAATAATAATGAATAATCGCATCTATCTCGTCATTACGATTTGTTTGATATATTACTCAATATACTGTATCTTCCAATTGAAAATTGCTAGGCGGGAAAATAGAGGTACCATTTGTGCACGTGCCGATGAACCGATTTGTAACTGATAATATTTGTAACTGGTTCATACCATGAACCATATTCATCGACTGACGAAAACAGATTTTGAAAATCTTTAATAGCCTCGGAGGAGTTTGAGTTACAGACAGACTGATAGACAGACAGACAGACACGTTTCCCCACACTGATAGCATAAAGCACCTTTCGGTACTTAATAATAAGCTCCCTACGAATAATAAAATTCTTTTTATTTAGAGAACGTTCTGCCCTTTCTATGATCGTCAATCACGTGATTTCTGCACGCTGACCATCTCATTAAGTTTAGAGTACGCGCATAGCCGAAACGATGTGCTCCGTACCCGTTTTGCAAGGATAATTCGTCTCTTCCAGCAATTCAATACATGCACTTTCTCAATTGATACGCATTTATTGTGGGAATTGTGTCTACAGACAGACGGACGGACAGCTGGACAAACCGATCACATAAGCTCTTTTCTACGAAAGTTTGCTAAAAATGTAACACACTTTTGGATCACCCTGTATAATATGTACAGGGTGTCTGAAAAATATGTGCTAACACTTTGAATGACTATAAAAACATTATTTATGAACATTGAGACAAGTTTAAAGGCTTGAATTACATTAGACCAATGTATTTAAAGAATCATGTTCGCAAATGTTCTAATTGATGATCGTCTTTGTCCAGACAAAGCTGATAACGCGCACCAATGGATTCGTAAACGCCACGAAAGAGTTCATTTGGAATATCGCGACATTGTCTCTCAATTTCCAATTACAATGCATCAATTGTTCTTGATTTTGTGCGATAAACTCTGTCCTTGAGGTATCCCCATAAAAATAAGTCCATTGGCATGAGGTCTGTGGAACCCGCAGGGTATTCAGTGCTTCCCGTTCGTCTAGTCCATGTGTGCGCGTTATCAGCTTTGTCTGGACAATGACGGTCATCAATTTGAACATTTGCGAACATGATTCTTTAATTACATTTGTCTTCTGTAATTCAAGCCTTCAAGCTTGTCTCTATCTTCATAAATAATGTTTATATAGTCATTGAAAGTGTTAGTATATTTTTTGAGACGCCCTGTATATTGTAAAGCCTATATCAACTTAACAAAACTTGTGGTAATTTATATGTTGATGGATAATCACTCTTTGTTTGTTAAATTCGAATATGCAGAAATTTGAAGTCTGATAATAATTTTGCACAATTCTGTACTTCGGAAAACAGTACTTCAGCAAGTTTGGAAGCGTCTGTATTAATAAAAGTTAATCTGGTTTGGTTTGGTTTGTTTGGTATTAACGTCCTTTTCAACTGCTATGGTCATTTCAGGACGGAGTTATAGGGGCCGCAAATTTTGCCTCGCAAGGGTTCTTTAACGTGCAGCCGAAAACGACTACACGGGACCAACGGCTTTACTTCCCTTCCGAAGGAAGGGCGTGATCTTAGGATTTCCCCCTGAAAAATCCTCGTCGTCCTCGGCCAGGATCGAACCCGCGTACTCGGGCATCAGAGGCGATCACGCAAACCACTGAGCCACCGAGGCCGATAAATTAATCTGGAACTAACAATTCCATTTTCAAGTTTGAATCAGCTACATACCGATTCCTCCTTTCAAGTTCCTATTAACACAAAAAAATCGAAAGAAGAAGAAAAGTCAATCAGTGTGTCTGCCTGCATGTATATACGCGATAATCTTTACAATCGCGAAACCAACGGGAAAACCAACTTTTCATGATGCTTTTAACATAGTCCGGTAAAGGTTTTTCGCTACTTCTCCATGGATTTCAGCCAATTGCACTGGTTGTATGAGTGAAAAATCACCAGTTTTTCATGCAACAATATAAATTTAAATTCTTCGCGTGCGTAGAAATGCCGATTTTGTTTTTAAAAAGTGCCTCGAGTTTTAATATATATAGAATTAAAGAAATCGCAACTGACGAGAAAGACAGGCCTGGGCACTCAAGTCACCTAACCATAGTAGTCTGAGCAACAATTCAATCTTCATTGTTTCTAGCAAACGAAAAAATATTGTTAAAATCCAAGATGGAAACAATGAAGGTTGGAATGTTGGTCAGACAACTATGGTCAGGTGAATTTTGAGTTCCCAGGCCTGTCTTTTTCGTCGGCTACGTAAAGAAATATGACGATTCACAAAACATAAGGACAGTCATTAAAAGCTACGGGAATCAATTTGGAGTCCGCGCTTTTCACATGGACAACTGTAGCATGCTCACGCGTTGGTGGTACAGAACAATATTTCATCTATACTCCTAGTGGATGAGCAAAAATATTGTCTACAAAAGAATCTTCGAAGATAACACTGCATATCTTCTATATATGCATTCACATGCCAAAAATCATGGGATAGTAGTAAACTATTTTTCAAGTGGCAGTAGCATCATGTGCAAACAGTATAAATATGCAAATCAGTGTCATTAGGTTTAGTTACACTGTCATGAGTAAGGGGTGAGGTGTTCAGTGGGACAATGGATACACGACATGAGCTATCAGAGTTCGAACGTGGCCTGGTATGTGGAGCACAACGTATGGGTCATTAACTATCAGAGGTGGCTCAAGAATTCAACATCCCACCTCTGATAGCCCTTGGCGAGTACCAACTTGACGCATTACCCCCCACCATGGAAAACGCAGTGGTCGACCACACTTTCTCAATGAACGGGACCAACGGCGCGCTGTCTGAGTAGGATGGTCACCGCTAGCAGGAAACTGACACTACGCCAGATGACATCAGATTTTAACCAGGGTGATACTAGAGCTGTATTGATGAGAACTATGCAACGAAATATGGTGTCCATGTGATATGGAAGCAGAAGACCCACGAGAGTGTCCTTGCTAACAACAAGACATCGTCAGCAACGTCTCTCCTGGGTCAATGAACACATTGACTGGACACTTGACAACTAGAATCCTGTGACCTGGTCTGATGAGTCTCGATTCGAGTGTGGTGCAGACCCCATGAGGACCCAAGTTGTCATGTATGCACAGTGCAAGCCAGTAGTGGCTCCGTATAAAGGGCAATTGTGGAAAGCTCTCCAGTCGGAACGGTTGGCCATGTCTTCAGATGTGGGAATCAATGCCACGTCGTTCTGTGGCACTTCGCCGGGTTAGAGGAGGCCCCGCACGTTATTAGGTGCTATCCCATGACTTTTGGCGAGTCTATAAAGAAGAATGTTCATTTGTGGGTGGATTTGTAATTAATACAAATCTACAGTTTTATTCCGATCTTGATGAAACTTTACACACTTGATCTTCAAAGCATGAGAAAGGTCACTGTCTACCTCAGATTTCGAAAAATTAATAATTATTGATAAAAAATCGATATTCATAGTTATGGCTTGGCATACTAATAAGAGGTATTGCATGACCAACAATGTAAGGCAAAGTTTGCATCAACAAAGGTATCATTACGCAATTCACCATTATGCAAAAATGGTATCATCACGCAACAAAGTTTGTGCATATAAATAAGATTGATTAAGCCATGTAATGAAAATTCATTCCACTTCTGGGAAGTATAAAAAAAATGAATTTGTAACAATGATAGAATTCCTTTTTGTGCTTTTCTTAGAATTGATAGTTCTTATAACATAAGTTTCTTGAAATTCTTTAAAAATGAACAGTAACTGGAGATAATGGACAGTTAGCAGACAATTGAGAAACCGAGCAAGTGGTAAGTAATCCAGTGATTATCGAAGTTCCCATGCGGCCGTCGACGATGCAAGCGTGTCAACTGAGAAAACTGCGATTGCTAGACCACACAAAGGAAGGAAAGCCTAAGTTTTGCTTCCAAACATCTAAAGCAAAATAGAAATTGTATCAACAGATTACCAAGTAGTGAGTAAATCACTCAGTTTGTGAGAATTGCAGAGGAAACGAACACAAACTATTATATGCAACTACTACCGCCCAAGTAGAGAGTGTCTTTGCCGAAGTTACTGTTACCATATATTTCCACATCAACATCCGGAAATAGAGCAGGAAATAAGTATAATAGACGATATAAATTAAGCCGTCTCCTTCGCGGAGGTAAAGAAATACAAGTCTCTCCCTTCAGCTCCCTAACAACAGTTAAGACGATTGGCGAAAATTTGTTGTTTCTTATACAAATCTACAGTTTTATTCCTATCTTGGTGAAATTTTGCACACTTGATCTTCAAAGCAAGAGAAAAGCCAGCCACTGTGCATATCAGATTTCGAAACATTAGTAATTATCGATACTCATTATGATGACAGGGCATACTAATAAGAGGTATCTCATGACAACAAAGCAATGCAAAGTTTGTGCTTTAAAAATAAGATTCAATTTGTAACAATGCATAGAATTCCTGTTTAGGGTTATCTTAGAATTCATAGTTAATTCAAGGATGTTAAAACTTTTAAGGAGTGTATCTTATAAAATATTAATTTATTAAAATTTTAATTCCATGAAACTTTGTATGGTTTTATCTTTACGGTCTTTTTCAATTTTAAACTAACCCTTTACCATTAAAAGCTTGCAAGATATAAATTAAAAAAAACAGTTTAAGGCATTTTCTGGAAAATCTTTAAAAATAAGCAGTAGCTGGAGATAATGAAGAGTTAGCAGACACTTGAGAAATATTGGAAAGACGAGAGAGGAACCAGTCCCTTCGCTCAGTGTTGTAATGTTTCGCCAGCACACAACTGCAATTGAGCAAACGGTGAGCATGTTAACAGAAGAAAATGTGACTGCTAGATCACACAAAGGTTGCTTCAAAACATCGAGAGCAGAGTGCAATTGCAAAATAAAGTAGTGAATAATTGAAATGAATGAGTATTTCAACGCCCAGAGAGAAGACAAAAAGTTCTCTGGGCGTTGAAAATATCTGAACAACGGGAGCTTCGTCTGCAGTAGGAAATTACAAAATTACTGAAAACCAATTTCTGTTCTAATTTAACTTCTTGAGGTTCTTCTGTTTATCTACAACTGTAAATAACCCAGGCAACGCCGGGTGTCTCTTGTAGTTAGTCTTCAAAGTGTATATCGATAATACATTCACATTTTGGGAGCCCGACAATTATAAAAAAATATAAATAAATTACAGAAAAAATATACAAATAACACAAACGAAATTGTAATAACAATATATATAAAATATAATAAAAATCAAATTTTCAAATTTATTCATCATTTATTTGATATAATAACAAAAAGATAAAATATTGCATCAAGAAAATTTGTTCAGTTATATTTCTCTCAGTTTTTGAAATGATTTCCAAAATTCTGTACAAATTTCATGTGTTGAGTTTTTAATCCTGTTAAACTTTTGGGGGGTGATAGGGGAGAAGCTAAATTTAACGGGGGTCAATTGGTTATAT
>JAHWFO010100933.1:0-21187 GCA_023313115.1 Rhysida immarginata | reverse complement strand
ACTATTGCTTCGAACTGAAGTTTTGATGTTTTTCGTCGCAGCGTTTGGTTATTTTGAGCCTCTTTAATTCAGCTCTCTCATGACTTTCATTCTTCAATTATCCGATATTTTGGTTTAAACCCAGTTTTTTACCTTTTTTATCCTTTCTGTTTTATTAGTTTTTTTTTGCCTTATTCCCCTTTTATTATACTTTTTAATTTTTTTTCTTACATTACCTCCTTTCTGTAGCTTTCTGTACTTCACCTTGTCAAGTAATTCTCTCCTCCCCCCCTTTTCCCTCCGTTACATGTTTTGTACTTTTGCCTGTTGTCAATGTCGTCCTGTGTCCCCGTGACTCTTATTTTGTCTGTGGTATCGGAGAGGTAAGCTATTTTTTTAATTTAAGTTTTCCTTTTTTTGGGGGTTTTCTTTATTATTTGTAGTTTATTTATTGTCTTTTATTTTTTGTTTTATTTTTGTTTTTTGATTATTTTCTTCCCCTCCCTTTAATTTCTTATTTCTTGTACCTTTCTTCCTTGCTCCGTACCGCCCCGAGATCCAATGCGGGATCTTGTGTCTGCTACTGAAGTTCCGGGTCACGGTTTCCGTTCTCGGCTTTAGGAAAAGCTAATCGTTTCTTATTCCTTCAATACTCAAACTTCATTCCGCTTGTAGAACTTTATTGAAATATTTTACTGCATCTTTAATTTTGTAAACGTGTTTATTTGTAACTTTTTTTAATCCACTTTTTATTCTCAAGCAGAATTTGGGATTTGTTTTCCGGTTCATTCATAGAAGAGTCATCTGCCTTTGGAACTATTTAGAACGGATTTTGTAAGCCCCGAAGATTCCAGTCAGCTCCAAGCCTTCCTTCTTTATTTTATCATTGGAAAGGATGTCTAGAATTCGTTTGTAATAGAACTTACTTTTTCTTAATTTTACCCAGAAGGTGTAATAAAACTTAAAATTTTTGCTTGGAGTACTTGCGTTGTTTTATGCATCCAGCCATTATAAAAACCTTGGGATAATAAATAATAAAAAGTTTACTATTAAAGAACATTAATAAGGGAGGGCCCTCATTGCCCCGTGTTAATAATTTTAAAGCTTTAATTCAGGCAGCGATTTTGATCTTAACATTTAACTGTGTAATAATTTTTTTAGAAGAAGAGAACTACATAGCTAATTGTCTTAACGCAAGACCTATGCTCCCAACTTTCCCCCACTTTTAAAAACTGTGCGTGTCATCAACTGGCACGCAACAATGGATACATTAATAATATAGAAAAAGTTTCCTAATATAGGGTCAAGTTTCAATTAAAACAGTTTTACATCACTCATTTTGCCTACCTATCCCTGTTGTTAAGACACAATAAATAAGGGCATCGTCCAACGTGATTCGAACTCGACTTCTTGCCTGTGCTTTAATGTGTTGCAAAGATGCCGAACACCACTCACCTAAGTGAAAACTCTTTTGGAATAGACTGTACAGTCGGGTGCAAAAAGGTTTTTACCTAGGTCAAAATTGTTCGGCTTCCTTCCACTGAGATTGCTTTTCCCAGGTGTCCAGTCGAACACGCTTACTATGGAACGATTCAATTAAGTTGCTTAGATCAGGGGTAGGCAAGTTTTATATCACGTGCTCAACTGTTGACAAAAAGATTATTTTGGCTGGTCTGATGAGAATTTTTGTTTTATTAATAATACATTACTAACCAAATAGATTAGTTTAACATAAAAGGTGCGCAGTATCGATATAATTATATGCGCAATTAAGAGATAAGCTGATGCAGCGCTCGTTATGGTGTGATGCGGAAGTGACTTACACGTTTAAGTGGAAGCTATTTTCTTTTGTCTGCTCAAAAGGTTACAAGTCTCATTTTTTTCTGTGTATATAAAGTAATCAACGACAATTATGCCAAACCAACCGAAATTTTTTTTTTGAATTTATTATATTCTAGCTGATATACCCGGCCTTGCTCGGGCTCTTTTTAGATGAAATTTTGAACTATCTAATGTGAATGTACAGAAAAAATGAACACATGAAAAAAGCTTGAATTAATATAGTAAAAATTCATATTAAAGAATCGAAAAGAAATCTTTTAAAATGCTCCCAATGGATGGCCTATCCAACTACCGGCCCTTCAGCAGTTCTACTCACTTTGCTCGTTTTGGAATGATCTCTATACCTGAGTGAATTTGTCGTAGTGAATTTGCCGGAGGAAAAAGGTGGAGAATAATGATTAGGTCTGTACCTGCTACCCTATTTTCAATCAGAAGGGACAGGTCTATTCTAATCTGCCTTCACTCTCAGTACAAGTACCTGATTTTGCAACCGATCAACATCCAGTAAGCTCAGCCCCTACGGAGCAGGTAAAAACCTTTTTGCACCCGACTGTACATATGCTAAGCGAGCATATGGCGATAGAAGAATCACGATAGTTGCGAAGCGGCCAGTGGCATTAAACTTTGTGTAATATCAGATATGTTAAGAACTGTTGAATGCTTTGTAAATTTCTAAGAGGATATCAAGCAACTGATGAACTGAGCAAATTTTAAATGATAACTCTTGAGCCCTGTATTAAATGTATTCACAATTTTTCCTAAAAAGTTAAGTAAACTATATTTTTTGCTCTTGCCATTGCTGTCTATTAGATATTTCTTGAGTCAAATTATCGAGTCCTAGAGAGCATCCCTGCATGGGAGGGCACAAAAGAATGACTGTCTGTGTGTGATTTTCCATTTCTTATGATAGTATTGTTAATCAAAACACAAAGACTGTGGTGTTTGAAAACCAGAAAGGGGACTTATGTTTACCATGATTATATTTAAGGATGCTTTTTTGCATATGTACGGCTGACTTAACTATTGAATCCAGGCAATCAAGACTGAGTTCACATTTGCTTGTGTGCAAACATTGGTATAGGTTGAAAGGTGAGATAAGAATAAAGTTCACAGTAATCTCCTTCTGTCAAATTTAAGAAGGTAGAAATACATGTTTCTAAGTCATCTCACAGTAATGTTTTTAAGTAGAGCAGGATGATAATTATCTTCCTTTTCAATAGACGATTTCACGTTAACATGATAATGAGATACGCGCATGCGCAATAGAACTTCCGGAGGGCAAGAAAATTAAAAACAGCTGCACAAAACTGCGAAATGCAGCTAATAAAGCAGAAAACTAATTTTTTTTTCAGTTTTCCCACAAATAAACACCAGTAAATTATTTTAATTCTTTAAATCTATTATTAATTGCTGTTATTGCACTAATCTAGTTAATTTAAAAAAAAGCTGATTTTCTCACTTGAAAAATTTGTAATCGTGCTCATCTCCTGCATCAGTATGCTTCACGGCTCATCAAATGCCTTGAAAGTGGATGCATGGTCATTACGGAAGTATTTATAAATGTGTATAAATCCCAAGTTAGGCAGGTTATTTAATTTCTGATCGTTGAGTACTTCATCATTGATACTAATATCTGGAGAGTTCGACTTTTTCAGGTGATATCCCTACGAGGGAATTCTGCGCCATCACTGTGATACTTAAAGAGTGCTACGAGATGACAGGAGTAATACATCCAGTGGTTCTCACTCAACCAGTGGCTGGCCGCACCAAAGGTTGCTTAACTTCACCCAACAGCGAACTGATCATTGAGATAACTATGCCACGACCACCTCCTATCTGGAGATGATTGGTTTGCTTTGTTTTGTTTGGTATCAACGTCCTTTTCAACTGTCGTGGTCATTTCAGGACGGCGTTATAGGGGCTGCATATTTTACCTCGTAGCATATTTTATTTTTATGTGCAGCCGGCAAAGGACTACTCGGGACCAACGGCTTTACTTCCCTTCGTAAGGAAGTGCGTGATCTCAAGATTTTCTCCCTGAAAAAATCCTCGTCTTCCTCTGCCGGGATCGAACCCGCGTCCTCGGGCATCAGAGGCTATCACGCAACCACTGAGTCACCAAGGCCGATATCTGGAGATGAATGACAGCGGCATTATCTGTTGTAGCATTATCTACTCTCTACTCCCTGGTTGCAATCACGTTTTCTTTTTTAACTCCAATAATTTTTTAATTAGAATCATTTTTGTACATTTTTTTAATGTCTGATTTGTGCTTCCTTGCCTTCTTTAGTTTATTAAATCTTTCTCTTGAAAAACAAACGTATTTTTGTCGTTGTTAGACATAAGGTTTGCGCTTGCGATGCATTGGTTATCCAATCTTTCTCTGCGCTTTGCCCTCCGGAAGAAGAACAGCGCATGCGCCAGTGACGTCGTGCTCCTTACTGTGAAAGGGTCTATTGAATATGAGGCACGCAATATACAGGGTGTTTTTGAATTGAGTACAGATTTTTTGGGAGATTATAGAAGAGGTCCTTTGAAGTATTTTTTGTCATATGAACATGGGGTCCCCGCAGCTCCGTTTCCTTACAATACTGCATTGAACAATCAAATGACACCGGGACGCAGTGTGCGTTGGTAGGCCTAGATTATTTTATTTTTAACAATTAACACATGCAATCTACTGTGATAACTTTTAAAGTAATTGTTTGCAAAGAAATTTCAAGGTGCACGTGCTTGTTTGTTGAAAAGTCTTAGGACAAACTTCGTCAAGGAGATTCCATGGTATCCAACCCCTTTGTAAAATACGATTAGTCCATATGTAAATGAACTAATCGCATTCTGGGAAAGCAGTAGGTAAAGATTTGTTTTAAAAAGTTCACTTGATGTACTTTTTACATGTGTAATCTAGGCCTACCAACGCACACTGCGTCCCGGTGTCATTTGATTGTTCAATGCAGTATTGTAAGAAACGGAGCTGCGGGGACCCCATGTTCATATGACAAAAAAATATTTCTAAGGACCTCTTCTATCATCTCCCAAAGAATCTGTACTCAATTCAAAAACACCCTGTATAGAGAGATAAATCAGAGGCAACTTTTCTGATACTTGGCCAAAAGAATTTTAGAGATGGTTCTCAGTAGTGACACTGATTCAGAGTGAAAAAAATTCAGAGAGTAATTCAAGATGTAGTTGGTGATTTTGGCTAGGGACAAAACAAGCATGTAGCGATCACAGGAACCACACAGAGATATATTGCTGGCCGGGATTATTATCAACGACGAGGAAACAATAGGAGTGACACAGTGAACCGTACAAGGATTTGCTCATGAGCAAGGCAGTACTCACTCCGACTCCTGCATGCGTGCAGCTTACTTCTTTCTACTCATCACATCCATGCGAACTATATATATTTAATATAGTTAGAAACAGTTGTTGTTATGCTTTAAATCCTGTCTTCTTTATTATCTTTCCCGAGGTATGTGACAACAAATACCAACATCTTGGTGCCCGGACTATCAAAACTAATGTGCCAACCACTGATTTCGTTGCGACGACCTCTGTCCTCGTGCATCAATCTGCCTTCATCGACTTCATCACTGACAGATACATTGGACTAGTAATAGAGATCTGCTATTTTACTTAGGCTAAATCTCCGAGAGCATCAATTTCAGTGCTTGCTCCAAATTTTCGATGGAAACTGATTTCGTTGTGACCCCCCTCCCACCCAGCCACCTCTGCCAACAGAACTCTACTAAAATTCATCGCATTAATTCTTTGTGTGACATACTAAATTCTCTCCCTGCGTATGTGTAACAGAAACACATCCGTGTAATTAACTTCTAAGTAAACTTTAATTCGGGGAAACATTTTAGACTAATTAAAATTCCAAATTCAAATCAGTCAATTAGTTTTGTATTTTTCAAACCTTTTGTTAAGTCACACAAAGTGCCAAGAGACCCAAGATTATCGAAATCAATCAATGTTTTAGTAGAGTAATTTAAGAGTAATTTATTTTATTCACGATTTTTTTTATTTCTTATCAACCCTCGTCGGTTTGAGCGGGAAAAGGGAGGAAGGACCGGCCTCAGATCACGTGTTGCCATAGCAATGGATAACTTCTGTTGCGGTGGAGACGAATTGAGGGTGGTGATTGGGAGTCAGAGTTTCAGGGGAAGCCAAATCTCTGACCAATGAATAAAAAAGGGGGGGGGGACATGAAAAGTTTGAAAGGTTATAAAAAGGAGGAAACCCCAAAAATTGAGAGAATTAAAGTTATGGTATTGTCGTAAGAGTGTTGTCTACACGAGTGTAACCCTGCATGGGTGTAAAATTGGCGTGATTTTCTAATTTGTTCCAAAAGAGACTAAATGAAATTTCCGAATATAAAGTGTAAAAATCAATCGTCAGCATGTGTGACAGACTATCATCCATTCCAATAAACATTAGTGCATATTAAGACGTCAAGAACAGATTTCATGATCAGTGGTTGACTGAAATATTACTGTACAGTCTGTAATGATATTTGCAATTAGCATGGAAGGGTTTTATGCGAACAACATCCCCGGTGAGAGAAAATTTGAAATTCTAACGAGCTAAATTGTTTGTCAACTGACCACCAATTGTGGCGAGGCGTCTGGAATGAAGAAGGCTGAAACATTGAAGCGCCCAATGGCGAGTAGAGTGGTAAAAGCAGCGGAAGCAACAAAGAGCCTTCCCGTATTGTTTGATGAGATGTGTGAAAGCATCATCAATCACGATGTTGCCGACACACCAACTCAAACACTGTCACTAGTTCACAAGAAAAAATAGGAACTTCAAGCAAGAAGTTGGTTTCTAATTTCCGCAGTTGAAAACAACACGACGAGTAAGGCTATCGACGTTCAGGCACCGGGAGGAAGGCCAATAGGGGAAAATATCTTCGCATTGAATGATGGGTACAGCTGCCATTTTTTGAGGGCAAGAGGAAGGCAATCCTATACTGCTACTCATCGAAGTGCGCCGTTTTTACCCGACTTGTTATTGTATAACGATGGTAACGAGTTGTTGCGTGTTTGGATGTATTGTATAACAATGGGATAAGTTCAGAGCCATGGCAGCCATGGGTCTCGATGCCCTCAAAAGATGGCGGATATTCAATGTTTATGTTTTGATATTTCTCCCTATAGTGAAAGCAAGCATCGTGAGCACCCGCTACGAGACCATGATCAATGGTATCTCTTTTCACGAGCGGAGGTATGAACTACAGTAACAAACATCATCGTTTTAAGCTGTCAACTTGGACGTGCTATATTAGACAGTACAAGAAATACAATAACTGAGAGTGAGATAAGTAATATTAACATTTTTGATCTGGGCCCTTGAGTGTAACACATATGCATATGATAATCATTCGTGAAAAGTATCTTAGTGCAAAGAGAATGGTATATCGTGTATAATCGGAACTATTGACTGCTGAGTGAAAGATATTAAATTTCTTTAGCATTATTTAGAATTCTTTAATAACCAATGATTTATCTGGTTTTATATATTTCCTACCTTGTAGCAGATGTAGAAAGTTGGCAGAAGCTCAAAAATGCATCTCCCGACTCGTCTGGTCAGCGTGGGAGATAAGACCAAATACAGCCTCCGTGGGGGAGGCCTACGTCCTGCAGTTGACTGAGACATGCTGAATATTTATCCTTTTATATATTTCTTAATATATATAATTTTTATTTGACTCCATTTTGTAATCACATTTATGAGAAAAACTTTCATAATAAATAAAAGTAATTTTAGCTAAAGATCGATTTCGAAAGTTTTTTCTTTGGTGGGCTTTGCATGTGAACTGAGGGGTATAAATAAACCAATTTCAGCGAATAGGTTAATTTCTAAGAGTTATTGCGGCGCAACATCATTTTATTTACTTAAGTAAGCTATACAATCACGATTAGACAAGTAAAATAGAGTATAAAGTGAGGATTGGACTTTTAAAGTAAGCAGATAATTTCAGTGTAGTATTTAGAGTATAATCCCTTATTTTATGTATGATAGAATCTAACTAATTCAATATGACTGACACCTCATTGAAGTAAAATAAAGAGCTTGTATACCTAAGTTAAACGTAGAGCAGGCCTATTGAGCTTTAATTAACATTGTCAAGTAGGACAATAAGGAGGCGTCACAGTTTAACCTAGAGCTATTATATATATACTAGCTGACTCGACGGCCATAACGGAGCCCACTTGTAATAGTAATGCATGCTATAAGAGCGAGGATTTTTATTTTACTGATTATAATCTTTGCGAAAATGGCTAAAATCGGAAGAAATGGAAACAGCAGTGTCAGTTTAGTATATGCATGTGCGATGGAAGGCTATTGCAGCGTTTTGCAATTGGTAAAATGTAGTTTGCAATTGAAAAAATAATCTTTTCAATCGAAAAAATAGTCTTTTCAAATGAAAAAATGTAGTTTTCATTTGAAAAGATTATTTTTTCAATTGCAAACTACATTTTACCAATTGCAAACCATATTTTACCAATTGCAAAAAGGTGTATTACCAACATTTCGAAGAAATTTTAATATTTATATGTCAAAAGAGCTAAACCAAAGAGGGCCATATAAATGAAGCTAGAAACATCTAGTGATTCGCGTTCTGTATTCTCCTTGCGAGTCGCAAGGAGATTGCACGGTATTACACATGTTTCTAGCTTCATTTATATGGCCCTCTCTTGACACTGCTCTTTCCATTTCTTCCAATTTTAGCCATTTTCGCAAAAAGTTTAATCAGTAAGATCAAAATCCTCGCTCTTATAGCATGCATTCCTATTACAAGTGGGCTCCGTAATGGCGGTCGAGTCTGCTCGGTATAATATAGTAGCTATAGTTTAACCAACGTAAGTGACTTTTACACTGTTTTTCTATCTTAACTACTGCGTCAAACTTACTGTCGTTATAACAGCATGCCTATTGAATAAGATTGCATTGGAAAAATTTCAAATAAATCACACCCTTTCTGGCGAACAAATCCGGACATTTGGTATTAGCATTTAGAAATCCAGTTCATGCTGGTTGGCATAACTGTGGATGTCACAAAATTTCGCCACGTTCTCTCAGCCTTGCAGCCAGAGGAACTGTCAGTGGTTGGAGATATAATTCTTAATCCATCCACTGAAAAATCATACGAGGCACTGAAAGCGCATCCTGTAAGCAATATGCAGACAGCTAAGCCCAGCGACTGAAAGACTTGATATCTGGATTGCAACTGGGTGATAAGTTTTCCCACTTGCTGCTCGAAATGCTTAGTAAAGCTGCAGCTCGTATCGGAGACGATCTCCTAAAATTAATCTACTCTCAACATTTCCCATCTAATGTGCAACAAATACTAGTACAAAAAAATGGCGACAGGAAGAAAGGATGATTCGACGACCTGAAAAGACGAGGGTCAGTTAGAAGGTAAAGCATGGCTTAATATAGTACAGGAGCTGAAACAGATGATAATGGAAGAGCCAGGGCTCACAAAAAGCAAAATAAGTTGGGGTATATATCAATAATTTGCCCCCGGAGGGGGACGTCGTGGACAGACTTGCGTTTGCGATTGTGCAGATAGTTAACATTTACCAGTGGGGTAGTATAAAGAGCTAGTGGCATTGAAATTACAATCACTACAATAGCAATTGAGAGTATGGAGCAGTTTAAAGGTTGGTTGGTTGGTTTATTAGAATTTTTTGGCGTCGACTACTAAGGTCATTATGCGCCTTTTACACAAGTTATATCTATACACAGCCCAGGACAAACACAAACATACATGCCCACAGTGGGATTCGAACCCACGACCAGGCGGACTCGAGAACTACAAAGCCTACGCCCTAGCCCTCTCAGCAGTTTAAAAGTAATATCAAGTGCTCATAAGGGAGAGTGAGTCTCTTCTATGTTAAAGCTGGTCCCATCTTCGAGCACAAACTAGGGGGATTTTAACGTGTTGCCATCTAATGGCGTTTGTCAGCATCTCGTCGAAACCAAAACCTTTCGCGATGCTGTTAAAAATAAGATTCGCGCTTTCACTTTGAATAGGGTTTAAAAATCAACAGAGTTCACGAAAATTAACACATCCTTACTAATAATTAAATTTTATTACAGTCTCTATGCTGATAATAGTTAAATAAGTTTTAATGCATATTTGTATTAATAATTATGATAAAAATTTTGACAACCCAGGAAGACATTGACAATATATCCTAATTTCATTATTACGGTTTGGAAATGATGTTTCTTCTTTCTGAATTTAGTCATTGAAAGTATATTATACGCTGTGCAACGAAAGAAAAATTGGGCGTGTCTAATTAAATTCCCAATTTCAATTGTTAGACATTGTTGCAAAGATAAAATAAAAAATGTTTTTTATTTTCTTGTTTTTTATATCTATAACTAGCTGAAATACCCGGCGTTGCTCGGGCTCTTTTTTTGATGAAAGTTTGCAATATCTGAATGGGAATATACAGTAAAAATTAACACATTAAAACAGTAAAAATTGATATATAAAAACCGAAAAAAAATTTTTTTAAATGTTCCTAATGGATGACCCTCCATTCGGGATGGCCGCCGGTTCGTGTTGGAATGTTATGTATACCTGAGCGAGTTTGCCATAGGGCGGGAGAAACAATGTGTGGAATAATGTGTATGGCTACGAAAGTGGGACGAAATAGAATGAAAATGATACAATAGTTTGATCTGACGTTTTTTCAGCACTGGCTATGGCTGTAAATTTGTGTGACCTGACCTTTAAACATTCATTTGTTTATCTAAAAATTCAACAATTCCAAAATTCTCTTCTTGGATGGCGACGGATGTATTAGATCGTCTGTGTCTGTGTACACTGTAATTCCAACAATTAGTAAACTGTTAGGAAATAAAGAAATTAAACTGGAGCAAACTGCAAGCATCAGGTAAATGATATTAATTAGAAAAATGGATGGAAAAATTCTGCGACTTGGATTCGAACTAGGAACCTCGACTGTCATGGTCGACAACTCCACTAATTGGGCGTCTGTGATAGCCCAATTCATGGTTTCTTAATTGAAGAGGTTATGAGTCATAACTTATGACACTCCCGTTTAAACGCGATCCCGCTATTATTTTGTCCACCAGATATACAATAGAATTCAACATATAAACCCTAAGTTATCGATGTTTATTTTAAGGCACAGCTAGTTATACATTTTAAGCTTTTTATCTTAAATAAATGATTCAAAATGATTCATAAAAATTTAATAAATGGAGCATAGATTGCTCGTTCGCCGTCTACTTCCGGTACATCTTCTGGTTCGCGCCGATAGCATTGGAACAGTTACGAGTATCATAGCCTTTTCAATTGAGAAACCATGAATTGGGCTATCACAGACACCTGAACAGCCATGCTGTCACTAAGTGTCTTAAAGACAACCAAGTAGTCTTTACCTGATGTTTGGTGTTAGCTCCGGTTTAATTTCTTTATTTCTTATCGTGTGTTCGTCAAACTTTCTGATGGTTTGGATAGGAGAAATTCACGATCTGGGAACCGTGTGCCCACCTCCCATTGGGCTTTCCTTCTTGAGAACTTGGTTGTCTTTAAGACACTTAGTGACAACATGGCTGTTCAAGTGTCTGTGATAGCCCAATTGATAGAGGCGTCGACCATGACAGTCGAGGTTCCTGGTTCGAATCCAGGTCGCAAAATTTTTCCATCAATTTTTCTAATTGGTAAACTGTTGCAATTCACACTCTGCTCTCGATGTCTTGAAGCAAAACTGGTGCATTCACCATTTGGTGTGATCTGGCAGTCGCAGTTTCTTCTGTTGACACATTTGCATCGACGGCCACAGGGTCACTCACCACTTATTTATTTGAAGCAGTGTGCTGGAAAAATCGATACAGCACCGAGTGAAGGGGCTGCTTTCTCTGTTTCTCAATAATCTGCTAACTCTCCATTATTTTCATTTACTGCTCATTTTTAAAGCTTTTCGAGAAAATGTTAAATTCTAATAACTATTAATTCTAAGAAAAGCACAAAGGACAGGAATTAAATGTATTGTTAAAATTTCCGACGCTTTCTCACTGATTCTCAGAGGAGGAAGACCCTTCCAGCTGTATGCTGACGACCATTACGCGAAACTTTAAATTATGATCAGGAAATTAGAAAGCACGAAGAATATTATATTTTATAAGAGGGTGGTCCACGATTTATGCATGTAAGTCGTGTGTCCTCAAAATATTTTTGTTAATGAAGTTTACAAAATGATCAGTCTTGAGATTCATTTACATGTTTTAATGAACATGTCTTACATACTTAACTACTAGGTGATATGCCCGGCGTTGCTCGGTCTGTTTGTTTGATGAAATTTTAATGTCGTATCCCTTACGCCATCTCTTGAGGAAACAAACAAACATTAAGCCAAGATATATTTGGAGACACCCCCACCCACTCCCTTTGGAGACATATAAACCTTACTCTGAACCTAACGAACATATGGTGCGAATATGAGCTCAATCGGATAAGTGGTTCAAGAGTTTTTAGAACATTTACAGACGCACCCTGAACCTGAACTTTTATATATAAAGATTGGATTGGCTGAATCTGATATATTTTCTCCAATTTTTATATTTAATGCATATCATTTTTAGAATTCTGTGTTGCTATCACTACTGTTGAAACAAACAGAGCAGTCTATTGTTGCACAAACTTTACCTTGCATTGTTCGTCAGGAGATATGTATTTTTGTCCATAATTTGAATTTAAATCCATGAATTATTATCGATAAATATTATGTTTTCGAAATCTCATGTAGTCAAATTTGCAAATTTCATCAATATTGGAATTAAACTAAAGATTTATATAAGAAAGAAACACACATGGACCTATCTGTTCGCTATGCATTTCAAAATGGCTAGACCAATCTTGATGAAATTTTTCATGGTAATTCCGATGGAGCCTGGGAAGGTTTTAGGTAGGTCATGGTGGAGATATCGCGCTTCATGGAAAGCACACTCTACAATTCGTTACCCCCTTCCCTAAAAGAGGTTAATTTGGTTAATTATGTAGTGCCACACCAGTAAATGTGTTACGTTTGCAGTGCAACACCAGTTAATGTGTTAACAAACTGAAAATGAATTTCATATAAAAGATTATTTTTTTTCGAAATCTCATGTAGACAGTGCTCTTCTCCATATTTTTATGGTCAAGTGTGCACAATTGAATCAAGATTGGAATAAAACTGTAGATTTGTATAAGAGACAAATATATATACATACATACATACAAACAACCACTTTTATATATATATAGATAATAATTATATATAATTGAATAATTGAAATATATATACTTTTCTGAAACAAAATAATAACAATTAAAATATGATAGCATTATACTGCCGTTTCTTCTAATAAATAGTAAAAAAATTCCAAAATGAAATGAGAATAAAATCTTGTAAATATTCCAAGGAGCTTTAGCTGTGACATAGAAGTAATATTAAATTCGAGAATTTAAGGTCTAGCTAAGTTATTAGTAACCAACGGAAATTCATTTAATTCTTTCCAAATTTACGTCTACTTTATCGCTCAAATATTGAATGATTGAGTTACTGAGCCTCGACAGAACGATTTCATAATTGTCACAATGCTTAAAAGATCATCATGAAAGTAGCAGTTTATTCATTCTTGGCGAATCAATTGTTCTATGACATGCCATTATTTTGGTATTCTTTAGGGTCACTGTTATAGCGCGTTAATTCGAAAAAGGGGTCTACGAAAAAAGCCTGAAAAGTTGATACAGCCGAGCTAAGACTTTGATGGTCATATTTCTAAAAACATAATTTGAAACAGTTATAATGCGTTTCAAGTAATCGTGCAAACGGCGGATGATCGGACGACCGGATAAACTTACAGTCCAAGCGTGCATTTTTATAAGTAGCTTTTTACTAAAGCTTCTAATAAATAGCGAATTCTGGAGTAGATTTACCACTACCAACCCTATTTTCGATGATCACGGAACATTATATCAACGGACAAATGGACCATGACTAACCTACTCTGAATAATAATAATAATACTATCCTGAACTTTGACAAACATTTTATAACAAAGTGATGTATTCCAAACAATTTTCTATATTTTTTATTATTTTTCCTAATTATACTTTATTCCATCTGGAATACATATAAATAAATAAATAAATAAATAAATAAATAAATAATTTAAAAATCAGTTCTTCACACATCATCTGGTCTGAAACGTTTTTCAATGCGTCAAATCGTCACATTCATTTTGCTCAGTATCATTTTGACACGCAAGCCAATTTGACTCCTTCCGTTCGTTTAGTCAAGTCATTATATCCGTACGCCCCAAAATCGATTTGACTCAGTAGACTGGACAGATTCAGCAAATTACATTGAAATCGTCACATTCATTTCGTCCCAGAATCGTTTCGCCACTCTGTCGAATCGACACATTCTGTTCGTCACGTTCACTTCGTGACTTCACGTATTCAGTCAGCTACAAAAAGGTTTATGAATTATTAAAATGTAGCCGTGATACTCGTAGTCCCTTGTTCGAATCCAAGTAGCGGAATTTTTCCTTTTTTTTCATTAATATCTTTAGCTTATGTTTGGAGAATTAAATCCAGTTTTAATTATTACTTACATTCCAATTATGTTTAATGATTTAATTAGGTGGAACCCCAAAAGTATAATCTACTGAATCCCGGATAGCGTTGCGCTCCTTATTTTTGTTATAACTAAATCTTACTGTGTGGGCGACATTGAAAGTACACTTGTTATGACGATACCAGAAACTGAATCGCTTTTTCCAGTAAAATCTTTTGTGAAAATTGATTTCCAGTGATTTTATTTGCGTTATCGTCGTATAGCATCCAAGTTTCTCACCTTATCTTATCATAGTATGCTTCGCCTTATCGGGGTTCGATCTGATGTCCCGGTTTTTAAAAAAAATTTTTAATTTCGCATTTCAAAATCTAGACAATGCTAAATCCTACTGAGAAAATTTTTATACATATGAAACTACCCATAATACCCGGCGTTGCTTGTGTTTTAATATAAAAAAAAGAAAAGCTGTGAACTAAAAACTAAACAATGAAAATTAATATAACTGAAAAAAACTTGTCAAGAACAGTTTTTAATTAAAAGTATTTATTCTGTTGAACAAAGCAAAAAACTTAAGTTAAACACAAACCCAAGCAAAAGTAGGAATTAGTTAGTGCAAAGTTTCCAAATAAATAATGTTCTTAGTAAAACCTTTTTGGTTAAAGTAGATCTAAGGATTATGTGGAATGTCAACACGTTAGCAACCAACATATAGCTGGCCATGAGAAAGTCAAGGAGACTTTATATCAAATCCAACAACCTTAAGAGATTATCCTGAGATTTGTTGATTGACATAGCGAAAATGAGCTTACGAGGAAATTGCAGTCTCTTGAACTGAAATGGCAAATCTGTGTCTGATGGAATCAGCGGGATTCTTGGAATGAATACAATTTCAGTTTTGAATTTCTCTGCGATGACCATAATCAGGACCTCGATAACATGAGGCTTCATGCTTTTCATTACTAACCTTGTTTCATTGCACAATCGTGGAAGGTCCAAGTTTCTCAGCAGCATGACTTAGCTCCTTCTTGGAGGATTAGGTTGTGCAGTGGCATTCCAGGTGGCTGGACAAAGTTTAGAAACTCAGGTGAAAACTCTACAGCTTCATCCTGATTGATACCAGTGTCAATAGATCGGAAAGAACTTGCTGTTTCAGGTAATATTTTTAGCAGATCTAGATTGATTTTTCTGGCAGATCCAGTCTGATTTTCTCGACTTCATCATTGTGGAGCCAAAGTCGCACGCTCACACAAACAGGTGGAGTGTTTAGTAGTTGTAGTTCATGCTAGAAAAGACTTTTGCCTTAAGCTCATCTATTGTGCCAAACATCTGTTCACATGGCAGTTGATGCATGTTGAGCTGTTGGTAAAAAAATAAAGCAATCCTCTGCTGCCAGTGGCAAGCAGTTGCTGTGAAAAGAGCTCAGCTGTTAAATCTTCAAACAGACGGGCTCTCATGGTGGGCTTCAGTTTCAGTTTCTGAACATGTTGCCAGAGAATGGAGCTCTTCAAAGAAGCATTCAGCTCATTAGCCTTTGTGCCTTTTGGGATGACGAAATCCGTCTGTTTAAAGTCTCCTGCAAGTATCACAGTCACTCCTCCCATGAGACTGTCACTGCCTCTGATGTCATTCAAATTCTTGTCAACAACTTCCAGCGCCTTGCGATATGACATGGTGCACACATCCCAAACAATGAGCCGTGTTTATTGGAAAACCATGGCCTTGCCTGAATTCCTTGAAATGTAAAATATTGAAGAATCTGTTTTGGCCAAGTTCAAAGCAATCTTAAAAGCTGAATGTGCAGTCCTGCCTCCAGTATGAAATGCTGCTGCAATGCCAGAAGATGCTACAGCAAGATATGCAGTGCTGCCTGGTCTTTGCGAGAAAAAGTTGATCAGGAAGGTTTTTTCTGTGCCTCCAGGCACATCAAGAAAAAAAAGTTTTCCAGTCTGTCTTTGACAGCATCAATTATCCTGTTGTAAGCAGTTCTTTGGTCATCGAGTAGCTTTTCGTTCATTTTCTGCAACAAAAGCCTCCAGTTCATCTATCTTTTTCTATCTTCTTTCTCCTTCTATCTATGTATCTTCAATCTTTCTTCTTCTTGTATTCCTCCTTTACGTGGTCAGAGAAATAAGAATTCCCTTAAAAAAGAGAGACAGAATGTGTGTGTGGGGGGGGGGGGGGTAAAAAAGCGTTATAACTCCACCATGACCTTGACCTTGGATCAATTTGACCTGCCTAAAACCTTTCCAGGGTCAACCTAAATTACCATGCAAAATTTCATCAAGATTAGAACAGCCATTTAGAATGCATAGCGAACAGACAGACAGACACACAGAGAAATTTTATATATATAGATTCGCTTCTAGTAACAGTATTGTAGCGTGACTTCGCAAAGGATTATGGGTTAAACCATCCTTGATTACAAACAGATTACAAACCAGTATTGCTAATTTAGCATTTTATTTCATGCGCTTGTCCTTTATGGGGCATTATTAATAAAAATTAAACAATGCACAAAACAATGAAAATGCGTTTTAAACTGGACATACCCCTGCTAAATTGGCAACACTGATGTCAACCTTGATGGCCGAGAGCGTTAAGGCTCAGGTCTTTTGGCTTTCGTGATGATCAGGTTAGGTTAGGGTCTTTTCTGGCGCGGATGTTTTCTCACTCTAATGATGAGCTTACAATTTTCATTTGCCAGAGTATAGGGTTATTGGCCAATTCACTTCAAATTAACTATGCTTTTTCAGTGCTTCATAAATTTGGAGGAGACCTCATCCTGCAGTGGATAAATAATGGTTGTAGATGATGGTGATGATACACTGCCTAGCCAAAATAAAGTCGCCGTCGAATATTCAATATGCAAATACTAAGGAGTCAGTCACAGGCATACTACTGAAGTCTTGTGCGAAATACTTCCTTTATATTGTCCTGCATTAGTTTATCGCTTTATTTGTTTTGAAGAAAGATGTATGTGGACGCAGCACATGGTTGCGGAAAAGATGTCACAGAGTTTCAGAAGGAGCAAATTACACTATCAACACACATTTTGTGACTAAGACAACACATAGTGTTCTTAGTAGTAATTTGTATGCAGAATCCGATTCTGCTTTTAGTTTTTTTTCTATCACGTCAAGTTTCCAAGTCATGCACATCCAGATTTCTATGTTAAAGTAATGGGTGTGAAGAGAAGCGGCTACAATGTTAAAGTATCCATATTTTAGGGCCGCAAGGAAATTTACCAGGCCCCAAACATTGAATGATTTAAAAATGTTTCATTGTAAAACAAGAAAGCTGTGCGTGCTAGAGAAATTTAAAAATTATATTCGTAATCAGCAGAAAAAATACTACCAAAAATCACCCACTTTCATTTTGTCACAAGAAAAATCTTAAATTTTGTTGGCAAGTGTTATCGGCTTATTCCAAGCAGAGAAAACAAGCAAAGAGATTGCGGCAATTACTGGAATTGAGTAAAAAGTGTTCAACAATTAGTAAAGTCTTGGAAGGAAAGATCTGAATCCTCAACCCCGAGTAGTAACTGTGATCGGAAAAAATTCTGACTAATCGTGACTGGAGATCATTAAGATGCATGATGAAGGAAAAACCGAAGAAATTGTACATTAGACCTGACAGGAAAGTTTAACAAAGAAATCAAAAGCTTATCCATCCGCACAGTGCGACGAAACTTTAAGGACTGTAACTAACAACTGCTCTGCCACAAGATATCCGATTTTTAGTAAAAACAATAGGAAAAGATGATTACTGTTCACCCGGGAGGACAAAAAATGGAGAATGGAGCAGTTGAAAAAAGTCATCAGATTTGATGACTCCAGGCTTACCCAAGATTGGTTTATTCTACAAGGGTTGGTCGAAAAGCTGTAACGTTTTTATTTGGTAACCGATTTTCAAAATTCTTTTTATATCTGATACTTAGATTTGTCCTGAATATAATGCACTATTTTCCATTAGACAGAGTCCTGATTGACCCCTTTCCACGCATTGCGCCAAAGCATGAATAATCGGATGAACCCTTCGGAGAGGAATTCCGGGGTTGTTGTCGAAACGAGGATTGAATGGCATCTTTCACCTCATAATGAGAACGCAACTCATGTCCTATATTGGGAAGTGGTGAAAGTCACAAGGTGAAAAGTCTTCCATCTTTGAACTGTAAACGCTGCAACGCTTCTGGGTGTGAGGATCGTATGCGGGCGAGCGTTATCGAGCTATAGAAGAGGGTCAAAGCTGCCATTCAATCCTGGTGTCGACAAAACCCCCGGAATTTTTCTCCGACGGGTTCACCCGACTAGTTACGCGTTGGCGCAATGCGCGGAAAGGAATGGGGACTATTTCAAAAAGTGAATAGTGCTTTACACAGAGGACAAATATAAGTATGAGATACAAAAAGAATTTTGAAAATCGGTTAAAAAATAAAAAAAATTACAACCATGGAGGCATTACTTTTCGACCCACCCTCATAGATGATGAGCGTATCAGGGTAAGAAAAGAACCGCACTATCGAAGCCTGTGGAGACTCTACGATGATCTGGGTTTGCTTCTGTTGCTGCGGTCTGTATTCTGCAATGTTATGCAGCCGAGTGTCTGAATCTGCTGGATGACCAGGTCATTCCATTCTTGGACGAGTTTCTTTTTTCTGATCGAACTGGAGTGTTCCAGGAAGGCAATGCCAGGATACACCAAACTTGAATTCCAATTGATAGTGGTTTTTCTCTCTGAAATTGACTTATAAACTCATGATTCGAGAAAATACAGTACATTGTAATTAAAAAAAAATCCTTCTTTACATGTGTACCTATGTAAATAAGTTTGTGCAGCTAACTACTCTGAAACGGCAAAATGTAGAACCGAAGGAAACTAATACACTGTTAGAAGGAACCTTAAACTGTGCCTTGACATGGTTTTTATGAAAATGGGTTAAGTCTTTTTTGATATAATTTTGTTAAAAAAAATAAAGAAATGTTATAGCATTTATTTCAGCTAATAAAAGTTAATAGAGTCACTATAGGCAGAGACTCCTTTTATTGAGACGAATAATACATTCTTCAATAATTCTTTGGATAGTCCCCTCAAAAGTATCCGCATCGTCATCAATGTTAGATTCCTTTGTGATAAATGTCCTTCAACATTTGTCTTAGATGTTTACAAGGCAGGGTAATCATTCTTTTTAAAATTATACCGGGTGAGTTAAAAGTCTGTTACCCCCTTCCTATCTTGGATACCAATGTAGTTACGCAAATTCCAATACAAGGAATGATTAGGAACTGAAGGGTGCTCTATCTGATGGAGCACCTTTCATCATCTCAAATATGCAAATTAAGGCACATCTAAATTCTATCTCGAAAACCGTAAGAGATACACAAAAAATTCTAATTGCACATTTGTTCAACAGCAAATTCCAAACAAAACAAAAACAAATTTCACCAAAATCCGATGAGTTGATCACTCACAGTTCTCATTGCAAGCTCATTGGACGACATCAATGTGGCATACGGAACATGTTGAGTTGACTGCGAGACAAAATGATTCTAGGACAAAGTGAATGATGTGACGAAATGATCTGATAACGTATTTGTTTCAAGTTAGTTTATTTTATAAAACGCTAAAAATTTCCTCCTCAGTTTTCACCTCAAATAGGGTAGACCCAGTGACGTGATGTTATTTTAACTGAAGAAACAAAACAAAACGCGAACGTCTACCACGGAAATTGCCGAGAAATTTCGACAGTTTTCGGTCGATAAGTCGCTCGCCGATAAGGATTTCTACTTATCTTCGGTTGAATGCGAGCTGAGGAGCGTAACAATTTTCCTCCCCTCGGAAAGAATGGGATAGTCTGAACATAGACGAAACAAAGCCAGCGAAATTATAAACAACACGATAATTATAATCTCCGGTCGCATGCAAGCAGAGAAGCGGGAAACTTACAATTTTTGATTTGCGTGGTCACATCCCAAACTCGATTCTTTAATTTTGTCATAAATCACTTTGTCATTCAGTCAGCTGAGCGGATCCAATTCGTCACATTTATTTCATTGCAATAACTCAGGCCAACGATGAAAAATCATCTTGAATGAATTTGCCTTATTCTTGTGGGGTTTTTTTGTGTGTGCGCTGAATCATCTGCTTTTAGATTTTTTCCATCACGTCACGTTTCCAAGTTACGCACATAGGGACTGACATGTAAAAAGTAAATGGTGTGAAGAGAAGCGGCTGCAATGTTAAAGTATTCATATTTTTGGGCCACAGGAAATTTATCAGCCCCCAAACTCTGAATAATTTAAAAGTGTTACATTGATAAACAAATCTGTGCGAGAGAGAAATAAATCCGAGATTTGGATTCAGCACAAAAGAAAGCGTACGAGAATCAGGTCTTAACGTTACAAATGACTTTTAAAAGTTGTTTTTTTTCTTGGCCTGTGTAATTCAAACCATTCTTTTTGTCAGAGATTTACTACTTCATTACTTAACAAGAACATTTTATTGTTATTATCAAAAATGAATTCGTTATGTTCAAATGCATTGAAATTAAATTCAATTTTAAATTAAGACTAAAGCTACACAAATATATTTTCATTTATTTATTTATTTTTTTGGAAAACTACAATTTTTAATTCTACAGGGTGACCCAAACTTATCCAGCATAATTGTTTAGGAAAATTGCATGGTTCAAATGGAACAAAAATGTCTTATAAACATTACATCTGGTTTCGATCGTGTGTGCGACATCGACGTCT
>JAHWFO010100932.1:0-18716 GCA_023313115.1 Rhysida immarginata | reverse complement strand
AATTGTTGTTACCGTATATACTAATTTATTTTCTTTTCTTTTGATGCCTTTCCGAATATACGAGCACTATGTGCTCATGGGAAATTCATCTTATTATATATTTATATGTTTCTTACATTGGAATAAATAAATAAATAAAATTAAAAAAAATAAAAATAAAAATAAAAAGTAAAAAATATAATATTTTTAAAAAAAGGTAAATGTGTTGTGGCGCGTTAAATATTAAACTTTAAAAAGAAAAATACTGTATAAAAAATAAACGCGACACCATACTTTTCCATTTTTTATTTTTACTGCATTTTTAAGGTGAAAGTGTGTGCTTTAAAAGTTTTTATTTTATATTTTATTATTATTCATAACATTGAACGATAATAAAAATGGTTTGATTATAGTTCATTCGTATTTAAGTTTCTTAAAGCTCGGGCATGTTGCAGATGTTCCTTGCAGTGCAGTATTTTGTTACAGAAAATCCGATTGATTTCAATATCTTCCGCTTTTGTCTTCTATTAATTAAATGTCCATCAGATGCTGGAGGTTTATTGACTGTCAATGAGTCAGACGGCGGATTTGATATACGAGACAACTCGAATGACTTTTATTAACTGCCATCAGATAAAAAGAGTTCATAAAGTTCTGTGAACATCATATTTCATTTGCAAATTCCTCAGACATCGTCATATTGATCGTTTTCTAGAAAATAGACGCAATATTTTAGCTTTTAAATATTGAGCAAACCTCGAACTTTTCGCGCATACAAAACCATTTTGTCTTATAAAAAAAATTATATTCTTTCACTATTTTAAATTCTCCTTTTAAATGTTTGATTTTACTTACAAATCGTTTAACAGTTTATCGAAACTTATGTCTAATTTGGATAAATTAAATAACTTGAAAAACTACATACGAATGCTAGGGCACGGTTCCTTCATTAAGTTTTCCATTTTTGACATTACTACCTGCGAGCAATTGAGAAACTGACATGGAAGAGATAACAGGTCACCGAAGCAAAATATTATTTTGATAACTCTAAAATGAATATTCTTGCAGAACTATCTCGAAAAGTACAATAATATCTTGAGTGTAAAATTAGTTATTTATTGTTATTTATACTTGTATTAAAAAAACAAAAAAAGCCCATTTTTGTTTGTCTTATTACGTTTTCGTCCAACAATCAGCTCACGATTGTCTATAGCCCATCCAGCCTTAGTTTGCGCGAAATGTGATGGACGTGTCAATTGTTATGTATTGTATAATTTTTGTTGTAACAATGTCCAACAATTGAAAGGGCCATCACATTTCGCGCAAAGTAAGGCTGAATGGACTATAGAGTGCCTGTATAATAAGAAGGGCGACGAGGCCAACGAAAAGACAGGTCCCAGCACTGAAAAGTCGCCTAGCTAAAATAAGACTAGCGACAATGTAACTTTCATCGTTTCCAGCTTGGATTTTAACAATCGATGTTTTTCGTTTATTGGACTGTTGGACTGTTGCTAGACCTATTTTGATCAGGTGACTTTACAGTGTCGGGGCCTGTCTTTCTCTTTGGCCTGTTTAACTTCCCTTATTGTTTTCATCAAACAAAATGACGACATAGCCGACGAAACAGACAGACCCCGAAACATCACCTGAAGACCAATGATAACGTAGCCAACGAGAAAGACAAATAATGACGTATATTAAAGACAACTCATTCATAACAGGTCACCTGAATTCTGCTGAATTCTGAGTGGTTGGCGCTTCGGAAGGCAAACTCTTCCAAAACGACCTGGTTGTCTGAATGACAGATGAAGAGAAATCAATAATTTCTTTTGTGAATAGACTGACTGCTCAATTGAAAGTGGACATTTTCGAATTTAGACGTTTTGTCGAATATCTAGAAAAATATTTGACGAATTATCCTGAAACTGAAGGGGTGTAAAGAGTATGTTACACCTCATAATTTCAGCGAAGGTTTTGTCCCGAAGGCAAATAGGGGACCAGCAACAAATCGAACAAAAAATAATATTTGAGATCACTCTGTAAATAAGATAAAAAAGGGAAAAAGGTTATTTTTCAAAAATACGCTTTTATGTTTTATTATTTTGCAACAATAAACAACGGATACATTTAACCCTCGTCATAACGAACTATTTGTTGTGGCAATTGGACAATTCGTAGTAATGAATTAGTATCAGGTTGTTGCATATCAAATTTCGGATTTCGAGGTGGGTTCCGCGCTTCAGCACGGTTTCCACGTTTAGTAGCAAGTACCCATAACGAAGTGGTACATTCCCAGAGATAAACCTATCAGCGACTAGCTGCCTGAAATTTGCATGTCTGCGATGACATTTAATAGTTCATGTTGAATCACACTGCATCCAACGCCTCTCGAAACATCAATAAGGTATTCGGTGTAGGCACCATAAACGAACGTACTGTCCAACGTTGGTTCCGAAAATTCCGGGCGGGAGTGACGCACCTGGCAAATGAGCCACGCGGCAGACCGCCCAACGTGTTGAATGATGCTGATCTGAAGCGATCTGTGGAAGAGGACTCGTTAAAAACTGTTCGGGGATCATGCTGTATCAGCGACGACTGTCAGTACACACCGTAGGACCATCAGCAAGGTGAAAAAGCAGGACAAATGGGTCCCACATGAACTTACGGAAAACCAAAAAGAGCGTCATTTGGAAAGTGTGTACGGAATTGCTTTTGCGCCATGAAGAAGCAGGGATTCTTGATCGCACTGTCACCTGCGACGAGAAGTGGCTCCTATACGACAATAGGAAACGGTAAGCACAGTGGGTGGATGCTGATGAACCCCCGCGACAGTTCCCTAAACCCCCGTTGCACTACAGGAAGCTCATGGTTATAGTTTGGTGGAACATCCGTGGTGTAGTGCATTGCAGTTTCCTGCAGCAGGGGGAGACGGTCACCGCTGCGACCTATTCTCGTGAACTGCATCGTATGCACACAAAACCGTGTCAGCAACAACCTGCACTTGTGCATCGCAAAGGCGTCCTTCTGCTGCATGATAACGAACGTCCGCACGTTGCACGAACGGTCGTGCAGGCGCTACAGGCTCTGGGCTACGAGGTGCTTCCACACCCCCCCGTACTCTCCGGACTTCTCCCCTACCGACTACCATCTTTTCCACAACCTAGGCAATTTTCCCCGGAGGAAAATATTCCTAACCCAAGCAGACGTCGAAAACGCATTCCGGGAGTTTATTGAGTCCCGTGATCATAGATTCTATCGGAGCGGTCTCGAGAAACTGCCAAATCGTTGGCAACAATGTTTGGATTTCAATGGGGGTTATTTCGAATAGCACGTGTGAAGGTGTCCTTTCTAGAGGGCCATTAAAGATGACCTCTGTAATCCGACATTTGATATGCAACGACCTGATACCATTAGAACACGAACCGATTTGAAAATTTTTTAACATGCATTGTCGTCGGTCCGCTCTACCTTTTCGGGAAGTAGGTTAAATTCGACTTCCAAGATTTGTTTACAAAGTTACAAGTGAAGCTAATAAAAGCGTATTAAAAATAATGCTTGAAAAAGTGAAATAATTATGAGGCTTCTTTTACTTGTCTGTGTCATTGTATAAAAAATATCACATAGATCACAGATGTATAAAGTTTTCTTTAAAAAACTCAAAATTTTTTCTTAAGTTTTTTGGTTATAACATGCAGGGTGTCACGTACGTATATACTTCAAATAATTTATTTGCCAAAATCAAAATACTCAGAACTAGGAGAGAAGTAGAGAGGAACGATTTATTTAAGTTAAATATTTTAAGACATTTGAAATGAATTGTATATAAATAAGTAATCATAAAGAGAATAGAACAGAGTGCGCAAATATAAATAAAGTTTTTTCTAGAATACAGATATTAATAATTCGTCTTTCTGGAGAATGATGTTATGAACGGGAGCGTCCGAAGTGGCTAACGGGTACCGCATCTAAGGAAGGCGGCGACCACAAGTGGTTTGTCCACGGGCGAACCTTGCCTAACTCAGAAATAACAAGACGAAATTAAATTAATCTTGAGTCGCAATAGCCATGAGCAATGAATGATAAAAGCTAAAAGAATTTAACTTACTCTACAAGAATATTTAAAGGCAATGAACGGAACAATGGAAAGTATTGTGACATCATGATGGGTGAGGTCGTAAGCTCTGAGGAGGATGGCATGGATGCCTCCTTGTGCCTCGAGCCTCGAGATGACAATTTCAAGGGAGGAATTCCCCCCCTCTTCCTCCATCATAGCAACCATCGAGTGCCTTCCGCCCACCTCTTCTGGCTCCAGTGTCTTCTTCAGTACCAGCAGATAACAAAACAAAATCCCCTGCAGCATAAACACAGGGCATCATACGATCAAAAGCCCTCCTAAAAAATCCAGGCGCCATCGAAGCAAAAAAGATGGAAAGGCGTCATCATCTTCAGAGCAAGAGGGGAGCACAAGTCATCCTCGTAGCAGCTCTTACAGTCGCATCCACTCACTGATCCGCAAGAAAATAGACAAGTTTTAGACCTAAGCGTTTTTTAGATCGTGTACCAGACCTAAGCGTTTGTAAGCTTAATGCCGTCTGGTACACGATGGGATTGGGGTAATGTGGGATGATCGATGAGTCTCATTCCACAACCATAAGACTGCAGTCTCCATCGGATTCAGGTCAGCCTCCGCCATCTTGAAATGCTCAGAATGAAGGTCCTCTCTTTGGACGTTTGATCCCTGGGTTCCACGTTTAAGCAGTCGGTTTTATCAACGTTTATCGCTCTGTATGTGCCGGCTATTCTGCTTCTGCAGGAGGTGAAATTAGTCCCATCACAACAGTGCTATAATTTCCCAGGCTTGCGCAGTCAATAACCCAATGGCCAGTTCTTTATCAACTCTTCCTCACCACATGACCAAGGAGTAGCCATCATTGTCTTGGAGGATACATCAATACAGGCAACGAATGTGATGTACGACTTCGATTACAGAGTGATTTCGTTGCCAACATCCAGGGCCAGCTTCCAGCTACTTAATGTGTATGCTCCTTGTGATGCAGTAGAAAAATAGAATTTTTCAGTGGCATTGACAAGAGTGTGTGCTCATCTCTTCCTGTAATGATTGCTGGCAATTTTAACTGCCATCCAGATGGTAATATTATCTTCTCATTTGATCATGTGTATTGTTTGTAACAGCAAAATGCATTATCGATTTATGGACATGCTCTCTAAAGGTAAACCACCCTGGGTCCACCTACCATCGAGGGCCTACCGTGCCATCCCGATTAGACCTTTTTCTTATTGATAGTGCATTTACTGGATCACCTGGTTGAATAGAGGTCATTTCATGTTCCTTCTCTGACCACAGTGCCATCATGTGCTCATGGGATTCTCCATTTCCAGCATCAGCTAAAGGTGCTGCTTCCCATCGCAACTGGTTCATGAATGTTTCTCTACTCTACAACAAGGAATACATAGGATCGTTCGCTCAATTTGTGAAACGTCATCTCCGCAATGTGCTTCCTACATTAGCTTCGTGGCTACTGTTTAAAACAAAAATCCAAAGTTTCTTCAAGAAGATTGGGGTCGATGCTGCCAGACGCCGTTATCTTCATCTTCTCATGCTACAAGAGATCTTACGACTCCTTCGCAAGTAACTAAGTATTTTGTCATCTTCGTCTTCGGTCATTTGCTACGATTATTTCTACACTGAATACTTCGGCCACATCTTGTGCTTCGGTCATTTTGCTACATCTTGTGTGGCAATTAATGGTTCCGTGTCGTCTATCTTGAAGGGTGTCAGTCAGCGGTGTCCTTTATCTTCCACTTGTACATCTTCTATCTGGAGCCATTACTGCAATATCTTAATCACCACCAAATATGAGGGTTATAATCTTCCAGCTGCGTTGATCAATATCAGGACGTTTGCGACGCATACGACATAATGATTTTTATGTTAGAATCATACAGGGTGTTTCATAATTGGTGTCCCGTCTTTAGGTCCAAATAATGACTCAAGGGGAACAGATTGGAGGAAAATGAATATTGATTATTTGGTTTTAATGTCCCCTAATTCAGAATAAAAGCATTTCGCGTCCCTGGGGGTGAAGGGGTAGATTTTGAAAATTTTAATTTTGTAGAGGTAGGGATTAGACCCCATGTGTTATTTAGAAAGTTGTAGAGCATCATGTAAAATGTAGGTTTAGCAAAAAACCCGGTGAAAAAATCTCATCCCCTGCCCTATATGGAGTGGGTAAAGTGAAAGGTATGGCTAGCTAATGTAGACAAAAACAGAAAAAGTCATTAGAAACTTATTAGAATTTTATTACTTATTAGAAAACAGTACATTTGAAAATGAATGAGAATAAATGAGTCGTTACCCTGAAAAGCTAATGGTCTTGACCCCACTCGTATGCAAATTTGTTCACACGAGCAGTCGAAGAATGAGTGGCATCTCAGGGAATATCCTTTGTCTTCAGTTGTCAATTCTCCTTGTACAGTAGACAGAACGATCTTCGGTCTTCCATTTTTTCAATTTGTTTTGTTCTGCTGTGTGTGGAAGATAGATTGCTCGCTTTGCTGTTTTATTCACAACATTTACCAGTTTCATCAATTACTGGTGTGACCTGTACTTACTGTCTACTGTACAGTATGGCCAATGCGTACACTTCTGAGCACTACACCGAGTTACCAATAATTTACGGCGAATGTGGTCGAAATGCTACTGCAACTGCCTGCGAGTTTAATCGCCGTTTTCCTCAGGCGCCTAGAGTTAATAAAAACACCGTTCTGCGCCTAATAAAACGTGCAAGTACCACTGGAAGGTTAGTAAGAAGTGCAAAATACCAATCTCCACCTCGCTACGTAACTGCTGATGTCGAGATAGACGTATTAGCCTATGTAGCCGCTAATCCGAATAGAAGTTTGCGAACTGCAAGCTTCGACTGCTACCTACCAATTGTAACAACTTATCAAATTCTTCGCAAGCACCATTTCCATCCGTACAGATACTTCCTTCTGCAAGGTCAGCACCCAGATGACGCAGAAAAGCGGGTCGACTTCGCAAATGCTATGCTTCTGAAGATAGATGATGATCCCGATTTCTTAAAACATGTATTGTGGACCGACGAAGCAATGTTCACTCGTCACGGAGTTGTCAACCGTCAGAATGTTCGCCACTGGTCGGATGTAAATCCACATTAAGTGCGACCTCATCACCACCAAGTACGTTGGGCGGTAAATGTATGGTGCGGAATACTAGGCACCGAATTATTGGACCTGTATTTATTGATGGTACCTTGAACACAGACCGCTACTGTAACATGTTACGGGAACACGTGTTTGAAGATCTTGACAACTTACCACTAGCTGCGGTACCTAACATGTGGTTCCAACAGGATGGTGCCCCTGCTCGTGCCAGGGATTTAATTCAAGCCACGTTTCCTGACCAGTGGATTGGGACCAATGGTCCAATAGCATATCCACCACGGTCACCAGATTTGACACCCCTAGATTTTTTCCTGTGGGACTACTTGAAGGCTCAGGTTTACGCCACTCCATCTCCAGATCTGGTAGATTTGCAAAACCGAATCATTCGCGCAGTCCGCTCTGTTACCCCTGCAATGTTGCGTGTATGCAGAGATAAGCTCATGCAGCGTCTGCAGACATGCATTGTGGTCGATGGCGGCCACATTGAACATTTTGTTTAAATTTTTTTTTATTTGATTTCCCATCAAGGTAGATGGGCCAAACTTTCGTTTTTCATTTTACAATTTCCCAATGACGTTTACAAAGACTGTAAACTGAGGAATGCTTCTCCGTATGAACACCTCTACGTCCGTTTTTCATTTCACATTTTACATTTTTTACATTTCCCATTTCCCATGTACAGTTTTCAAATTTCATAATGTTTTTCCTGGGGGAAAAAGCCCGGTCGAGTTTATTAGCTTTTCAGGGTAACGACTCATTCATTCTCATTAATTTTCCAAATGTAGGCCCTACTGTTTTATAATAAGTATGGTTTCTGTCCACATCGGCTAGCCATACCTTTCACTTTAAACACTTGTTAAAGGGGGCAGGGCATGAGATTTTTTCACCGGGTTTTTTGTTAAACCCACATTTTACATGATGCTCTACAACTTTCTAAATAACACATGGGGTCTAACCCCTACCCCTACAAAATTAAAATTTTCAAAATTTACCCCTTCACCCCCAGGGACGCGAAATGTTTTTTTTTCTGAATTAGGGTCATTAAAACCAAATAATCAATATTCATTTTCCCCCAATCTGTTCCCCTTGAGTCGTTATTTGGATCTAAAGACGGGACACCAATTATGAAACACCCTGTATATCCTGACATCATTAAAGAAACCTTTGACCGCTTTAGTGCTTCATCTATCTCGTCAAGTCTAAAGGTATTGCTATTGGGAACTGACCTAGTGACTATATGAAAGCATTCCATATAACATTGTGTGACCAAGTGACAGTGTTAGATTATGTTGTTTCATTTTTACCGATTATGGGCACTTTCAATTGGCAACAAGTGATCGATTTGTGTGTTACCCGCCTTGACAGGAACTTTCAGTTTCCCACCCCAATGTTTGTCAAGGTAAGCTTATTAAGACTCATTTTGACTTCGAAATGCCTAATCACCTTACTATGTAAAGATCTTCGAAGAGTGCGCAATGCAATTGTGAACTGTGTGTGAGAAATTTCTGTCCAGCGTCATCCACTCAGGGCAGATTTTATCTTTATTCCTTTTGAAAGAGAAGGGTTAGGTCTGCCTGATATTCGACATTATCTCAAAGTATTAAGGCAGATTAAATGATTCGAGTATTTAATTTTCCTCCTACTTATTTGGGCGAATTTTGTGTTTTTGTATCTGCGCTTCTTCTTTAAGGTGAATAGGTTGACGTTATCTCATTGTTGCCAGTGACTATCAATTTACGACACCCGGATTTGTGCAAACAATTTCAACTGAATTTAGTGACAATATTACCTGCATTACGTCAATTAGATCCACAAGATTGGGGCCATCTATGTCTCTCGTAGTTCTTCCAGCAATCCGACCAGGGTGTGGCAATATGCTTTGTCCGCATTCTCACCTATGGTCATGATCTTGAATACCGAAAGAGTGTTATCGCAGGTGCAAGCGTCCGAAATGCCAGTCCTAAGAGATGTGCATGTGTTACCTTACTAGATAGAGTGCACAACAGCACAAAAAGGGAGTCTTTAGGTGTTGAGCTGCTATTTCTCCGCATTAATTTTTTGTCAGTTGTGCTGGTATGGTCACGTAATAAGCATGATGCAAACTGGTTTATCATCTGCCGGTGGTTAATACATAAAAGGGTCGGCCTAGAATCAGGTAGCTAGACTACATGGAGAATCTAGGTTCAAATCGTTTGGTTATTATCACTGAGGACTTGCGGTTGATGGCGGAAGATCTTCCATAGGGCTGCTGTCCCCGCGACCCTAACGGATAAGTGGTTTTAAAAAGTAAATATTCAAAATAAAAGTTTATATGCATATATATACACGATTACAATCAAAAGTATTCAAAAATTACTGTTATTATTTTAAGATACAAAAAATTACATCTAAAGTGAAACCTCGGTTCACGAACCCCCCGCTTCACGAACGCTTCCGTTCACGAACAAAAATTTTGTTTCGGCTTAAGCCGGATTCACAATACGGCTGATTCACAATCACGGCGGCGTCGAAGGCAAGCAAACTTTCCGTCGCGAAACCGTCACGGTCATTCCCACAAGCGCGGGAAACGACGTGGCGAAATGAATGCTTTTGCTCGTTTCGTTTGGCGAAAATCGAAATCGGACATAAATTCTTTCATCCGGTTTGTCCTAAATTACACGGTCGTAATCTATTTTGTTCACATATGCGTTTTAAATCTGAAGCAACATTTTTGGGGGCTTCGTTATCGAAACGTATGGGATATCGCCGCTCAGTTTATCTACTCAAGAGCCGCCATTAAAAAAGCGACAGAAACTTTCGGTGTTGGACATGACGTCGAGATGACGTAGATGCTAAGTTCGCCGTGATTGGCTGCCGCTGTTGCTTGCCGTCGCGCACGACGGCAAAAATAGAGCTCGGTTCTATCTTGTTTTCCGCCCGATTTCCGCGCTCCCGTGATGTCATTTCTTGCCGTCCGTAGCCAAGGAGAAAGACAGGCCGCGACAACAGATATAGAGGAATAGATCGGCAATGCCTTTGTGTTCGTTGAAGCCTCGCTAACGTTCCGCCGCCATCTTAGGTCACTACAGAATACGAAAAATTACAACCAAACACCGCACACATATTCACCATTTTACCTTGTATTTTATTCTAACTTACTTAATTAACTTTATAACATTAAATATTCTAAGAAAAAGCATATGAATCGAGTACTTGCTGCTTACTCGTGTAGTACGGTAAGATGGCGCAGTCGGCTTCACTAGCGCCAATGAGAAAGGTACGGGCATTGCCGATCTATTCCTCTATATCTGTGGCCGGGACACTGAAAAGTCACATGACCATAGTAGATCTAGCAACAATCCAATCTTCATTGTTTCCATCTTGGATTTTAACAATCAGTGTCTTTTCGTTTGTTGGAAACAATGAAGATTGGGTTGTTGCTAGTTTTACCTTGGTCATGTGACATTTTAATGCCCCAGCCTGTCTTTCTACAGTAGTGGAAAAAAGTTTGAGACCACTTTGATTCTAAAAAATAATTTAATTAATTATGAATTTTTTCATATAATAGAATAGTCCATGTGTTTCTGAGCACTGTCTGCAAAATGTATGTTCAACTACGAAAAAGTAAGCAAGAAATTAAAGGAAAGACGCATTATGCTATTAGAGGGTTAGGAAATAAGTTTGAGACCAGAATGGAAAAGTCCATGCAAATGAACATATTCTGAATAATTTTATCTTTTTTTTCGTATGTGGAAACTACCTTAGCATTTGCAAAGTGCATTTATCAAGATGGTTTCGGGAAAACAGCTCACTGATCACCAAAAAGGTCAAATTGATGCTTTCAGACAATGCGGAAAGTCTGAGCGAGAAATTGCTAGACTAACTGGAAAATCAAAAACTGTAGTCCATAATTATCTAGCAAATCCACATCTGTATGGCACAAAACAGAGATCTGGCCGGCCAAAAAAGCACAGTTCCAGAACTGAAAGGCAAATCTTGAGAATGGCTACTTTTACAGGTGCCTCTTCCACCATCATTACTCGTTCACTTCATTTGTCTGTTCATCCACGGACCGTTAGAAATGTGTTATCATCATCAGAAAACTACAAATTCATCAAAATTTGCCGAATTTGACAGCAAAACACAAAGAAGCCAGATTCAAATTTGCCAAGCAGTACATTGGTGATAATCAACTGTGGAACCATGTCGCATTTAGTGATGAAAAGAAGTTTAATTTAAAAAGGCCAGACGGTATCCAATACTATTGGCATGATTTGCAACAACAACCACAACTACTCTCACGACGTATTCAAGGCCGGGGATCTGTGATGATTTGGGCTTCTTTCACACAACAAACAAAATCACAGCTAGCATTTGTTAGTCCACGAAGTAAATCGACTGACTATCAAGACATCTTGGGTAACTTCCTCCTTCCTCTTCGTGACCAGTTAAATGATCCTCAGTTCGTATTTCAACAGGACAATGCACCAATATACAAATCAGCAACAACTTTGGACTGGTTAAAATCCAACAACATTGCAGTTTTAAACTGGCCTGCCTGCAGTCCAGATCTTAACCCAATAGAAAATCTGTGGGGTGACGAGGTTCGACTGGTTTATGCTGGAGGAAAACAATATGAAAGTGTATCCGATCTGAAACAAGGGATCCAGTTAGCAAGGGACCAAATAACTCCCGAAAAGCTTGAAGAATTGGTGAAATCAATGACAAACAGGCATATCGAAGTAATTTCTAATAGAGGAGGTCAAACAAAGTACTAAATGCAATGGAAACCCAAATAAAAATTGTTCTCAAAGGAAAAAAATCATCCTGGTCTCAAACTTTTTTCCTGACGTTCTAATTGCAAAATGTGTCTTTCTATTAATTTTTCTTGACTTTTTGTTAGATGGACGCCAGTTTTTTGTTTAAAATAATTCATTTATGTTAAAATATTCTACTGTAAATTATTATAATGAAGTAAATGTTTTCCAGAAATACAACGTGGTCCCAAACTTTTTTCCACCACGGCTTTGTTGCCGTCGAAGCTCTGCCGTCGCGGAATCCGTCGTAGTGTGAATCTGGCTTTACGAATTAATATTTCGGTTCACGAACAGGCGACGTCGCTAACTTTTTATTCTGGGCATGCGCAGATAGACGGTGCCATTTCGTATCACATTTATTCACTTTGTAATCTGTATTCGTGTGAATATCGCTCATAATTTAGAATTTATATCTTCAATGTACTGTACTGTACCCATATTAAGTTAATGGGGAAAAATCTATGTTTTTGATAGCTGGAACGGATTAACTGTATTAACATTGATTTGAATGGGGAAAGTTGCATCGGTTCACACGCAATCTCGGTTCGCAAACCTTTCCTGGAACGGATTAAGTTTGTAAACCGATGTTCCACTGTACTGGCCTAATGTGACATAACAATTTAGATAATGCATACCAATATAAACAGTGTGGTTATAATTAAATTTTTCCTATCTAACTGTTTCTATTTGCAAAACGAGTGATCAGAGAAAACGTAATGTGAACACTATCGAGGACATGGAGAAGAGCAAATACATAATGACTTAGAATAATGACTAAGCAAGTCCATTGAAACATTTTTAATGTTTGCAAAAACATACAATATGCGTGGTTCCTGTTACAAAATGTGCTCGATATGACACCCATAAGAGTCCAAGATAGTCTGAAAGCGTAGGATTGCATGCAAGAACATCTCTGCCAAAACGTATCGTGACTTATTCAGGCTCCGATATTACTAGCAGACGATCACAGCAAAGTAATAATGTCGGAGTTCGAGTGGCGCCACCCTTTGACACAGTCAAGCGCCAGTGAGCTCTCTTGGAAAGAGAGGCGAGAGCGGAAGCGGCGCAAAAAAATGCGCAAAGGCATCGAGGCGAGGCGGGAGGCATTTTTACAGATCCCACGACTTTCCGCCAGGTGGAGGCACGCGTGGTTGATTCTTACAATTCATCGCACATTTCCTCAATTAAAAATCAACTTCCCGAAAATTTCGAATACCTATTCGAAGAGGGATTCTACGAATCGGAACCAAAATACTCTACAAAATTCCGCTTAAAGTGTGCCACCGAGGATGAAGTGAAGGTACGTTCCGGCAACGTGCATGTAATGATTAAATATAATAATTTGTTAAATTAATACCAATTCGCATACGCAATGTTAAAGAATATAATTTTAATTTTATTGCGTAGATTATAGTCTACAATTTGTTTTACAGGTCTGGTTAGACAGCTTTAAATCAAAAAATAAAATTATGTGGCGTATTCGGCGTACGTACCCAAATGCTGGCAAAATCAACACGTTTCGTGTAGACTTGCGATGTTCTCACAACACGGACAAAAGAGGACATTCTGGATCCATTCTAAGCAAGCATACAGATTGCAATGCTTCACTCAATATATTCAGAAGAATGAAATCTACATATAATGATGTAGCCTATGATACTATAATTTGTTGTATAATTTTGCCTTAATAATTTACGACAGGGTGACCAGACGTCCTGTATTTTGCAGGACAGTACTGCATCACCTAGTAAAAACGTGAGAATGTCCTTTTTATAATTTGTCCTGCATTCCGTAATGTTTATAATCATCGCTTGTTAGAGGTCTGAATCCTTGCTGTTCAGCCTTGTTTCATATTTTAACAAGTTTTCATTTCTTCTTACACTCCAAGTTCTCATTTCACTACGCTAGTCAGTTGCGCAAATTGCAATGCAAATAAGAAACGATCGCGTCCGCTCGAGTTTCTGCTTCACTTCTGCTACAATGTAATACTACTTCATTGAATGCTATTCATTCAAACAAAAAATATAAGTAAGAGCAGGTGGCTTGTATTATTTTGGTGGCTTATTTTTTTAATTGATTTGAGTTTATTTTCCTTGTTTATTGATATTAAACATTGTGAAAATCCTGATACTGTAATTCAATTCTCATTCAAGTGATGTAATTTGTGTCCTGAATTTTTAAGGTTTTTAGCATCATTATTAACGACGGTACAGATGTATGTAACATGTATGTCACACCCCATAACTTTTGAAAGGATTGATCTAGAGGTTTGAAATTTTCTGCACACGTAGGCCCTATACAGAGGACGGAGCGAAAAATATTGCGAATCCTCTAGGATGGACCAAACCATGTGTTTTGTGGTTTCCCCAACTGACTTCCCTTCATGTCTATGGAGTTTTGATTGCGGTTAAGCAATTTGTGACGTCGGAGTTTGACTGTTGACGTCAGAATTTAAAGAACTCTACTTGAAGTATAGCGAATCCTCCCGCTACTACTCGTAAAATTTTGATGCCATAACTTTTGAAAGGAGACCTAGAGGCTTGAAATTTTCTACACACGTAGGCCCTATACAGAGGACGGTGAGAAAAAAATAGCGAATCCTCTTGAGTGGCCCGGGGCCCCTTAGGGGCCACTTGTATGAATTTCATGGTTCCATTTTTATCTTTTGAACAAAGAGGGCAAAAATCCTGAAATTTCGTAAGTTTTTAGTGCGGTTCTAAAAAAATAAAACCAATATACAAGAAAAGTGATATAATCCTTTAGGGCCTCGCCAGAGGTCCCGAGGCCCCAAATACAATTGAAGCGATAACATTTGAATGGAACGACCTAAGAACCTGAAATTTTGTATATTATAGTGTGATACTAAAAAATATAGTAAATATACAAGAAATGTGATGTTGGCTTATGCGGCCCGCCAGAAGACCCCGAGGCCTCAAATACAAACCAAGTTATAACTTTTGAACGGAAAGGTCTAGAAACATGAAATTTTGTATATTTTTAGTTTGGTACTAAAAAATATAGCCAATCTAGAAAGAAGTTGATATAAGCCTCTTGAACCCGCCAGGGGCGTCGAGGCACCAAATACAATTGAAGCTATAACGTTTGAACGGAAAGGCCTAGGAACCTGAAATTTTGTATATTCATAGTGTGGTACTAAAAACATACTGCAAATGTACAAAAAAAGTAATAGAGGCCCCAGCAGAGCCCCACAGGCCCCAAACACAAGCAACAACTTTTAAACGAAAAGGTCTAGAAATCTGAAATTTTGTTTACTTACAGAAAATTACTTAAAAAATTAATTAATATACACTAAAAACTGATATAAGGCTCTTGGGTATCGACATGGGCCCTGAGCCCCCAGTCACAAAACAAGCTATAACTTTTGAACCGGAAGTCCAAAAATCTGAATTCTTGCATATTTATTGTGTGTTACTAAAAATTTTAGCTCTTATACACTAAAACTTATATAGTTGTCTGGGGCCCTGGCAGGGGCCCTAAACACAAACAGAGCTATAATGTTTGAACGAATAGACTTAGAAATTTGAAAATTTGTATACTTATAGCAGTTTACTAAAAAATTTAACTCATATACACGAAAAACTGGTGTAAGGCTCTTAGGTCTCCACAGGAGCCCTGAAGCCCAAATCACCAATAACCTCTAACATTTGAATAATAAAAAGGCCTAAGAACTTGAAGTTTTATATTTTTACAGTGCGTTACTTAAAAATTATAGACAATACACAAGGAGACTGGTGTAGGCCTCGGGGCCGCTGGCGTCCTCAAATACAATTGAAGCTATAAAATATGAACGGAAAGGCCTACGGTCCTGAAATTTTGTTTAATCATTAGTGTGGTATTTAAATATTTAGCTAATCTATATTAAAAATTCTATTAAGTCTCTTGGCAGAGGAGTTGCGGCCTGAATCTCAATTCAAGCAATAAATTTAAAACTAGAAGTCCAGAAACCTGAAATGTTATATATTTATAATGTGTTGCTTAAAATTTTATCTGTTACACATTAATTAAAATTAATATAGTCCTCTGAGGCCTCGGCAGTGGCCGCGAGGCTCCGAATACAAATCAAGCTATAACTTTTGTACGAAAAGGCGTAAGAACCTGAAATTTTGTATTTGTGCTCCTCCACTTATTATATGCTGAAAAGCATATATTGGTTTCGCTCTGTTTGTGTGTCTGTCTGTCTGTCCGTCCGTCTGTATGTCCGACGATTTCTCGAGAATGCTTTAACTTTTTCAAGTTCTTTTTTCGCTGTTCGATAGAGACCCTTCCTGAGCTCACCTGATTAGTTTGTGATTGAAATCGGTCTAACAGACACGTGACTATTGAGGCCCAAACCCCCCAATTAATTTTTTTTATTGGCAATATAAGGCATGTAATATGTCACTCGAACGGGAATGACAAGCACAAGACGAATATGACATTCTTTTCAAATTTCGAAATGCTACATCCGAGAAAATGACCCCAAAAAGTACTAAAATGAGCCCTTATTACGAGCTTTAGCTAAAGCTATATATAAGAATACAAGCATAATCAATATCTTTGTGTCTGGCCAGCCATCGTTTGCACGATAACGTGAAAATGGAAGAACTCAACTGCGATATATCAACTTTTGATGAGCTCTCGTGGGCCCCTTCAGGCACGTGCACTAATGTTAAGAATAAGAACTTAGGGCATGTAATATATCAATTGATTCATACCGACGAGTCATAAGTGAACACAGTGTTACTTTTTGTTTATCACTTAAGCATTGTTGATGGCAGCTTGGAGCACGTGCCCATAGTGAAGCTTTGTCGAAGCACGTGCTCATTTCGTTTTAAAATTCAGTGCTGTTAGGCTTATTGTAAAATGTGACTAATTAATGTTAGGTCTATTGTTAAAAATGGCTAATTAATGTTAGGTCTATTGTTAAAAATGGCTAATTAATGTTAGGCTTATAGTTAAAAATGGCTAATTAATGTTAGGCCTAAAGTTAAAATGACTATATAATGTTAGGCCTATTGTTAAAAATGGCTAAATAATATTAGGCCTATAGTTAAAAATGGCTAATTAATGTTAGGCCTATAGCTAAAATGACTATTGGCAGTCGTCAGCCCTCTAGCGGCTAATGACTCAAGCTTCCAATATGGCCGCCGAAGAGGGGAGGTGAACAGCAATCGATACCTCACAGCATGGCAGCTAGTGATGCAGCTACTTTAATAAACACGAACCACTCTATATCCATCGCTGATATTTTAAATTATCTTAGACTGAATGCCAGTAATGAAAGAAAAAGGTGCTTGGTAGAGGGGGAAGCAGTTTTAAATGCTCAGCATGTAATATTTTGTGGGAGAAACAGTATCGCATCTTTGCCTTCAATACACATAATAGCCCTTGTGCTAAGGAGTAGCAGTGTTAGTTCCACCCCATGTGAGATAAACCTAATTATCAACCCTTGCCAGGGTACTGATCATATAAAAGTACTAATCAAAACATATTATAGGTCGCGCAACGAAAGAATGGATCAATCAGATTCGTTCTCTTATTGACTGCACAGATCTAGCGATTAACGAACGATTTGACAGATGAAGATAGTGATCGATGCATTCAGGCACAGTCACAATCTCCGAAAGAGCGTCCTTTTTAAAGGACACAAAATCACACCGAAAGAGAAAGATATCAGGCAAGGTATATAAAGATAACATACCTTGGATATCACGAATCAACTGGTTAGTCTTGATTCTGTTTGGTTGTCGCTCCCATCATTGGCTGTGATACTATAAAATCTTCATCGCAAGATTCGTCTGCTAAATCGTTCGTTAATCGCTAGATATGTGCATTCGATAAGAGAACGAATCTGATTGACAGTTGATTGACCCCTTTCTTTCTTTGCGCGACCTATAATATGTTTTGATTAGTACCTTTGCATGATCAGTACCCTGGCAAAGGTTGATAATTAGGTATATCTCATGTGGAGTGGAACAAATACTGCTACTCCTTAGCACAAGGGCTATTATGTATATTGAAGGCGAAGATGCGATACTGTTTCTCCCACAAAATATTACCTGCTGAGCATTTAAAACTGCTTCCCCCTTTACCAAGCACCTTTTTCTTTCATTACTGGCATTCAATCTAAGATGATTTAAAATATCAGCGATGGATATAGAGTGGTTCGTGCTTATTAAAGTAGCTGCATCACTAGCTGCCATGCTGTGAGGTATGGATTGACCAGCGGCTATTCCTCGAATTCCTCCGACCAATCAGAAGCGTCAAAAGGGAAAAAAGGTTTCAGTTTCAGATTTCCAATTTCAGAAATTACTTTGGTCCCTCCGTCGACGAGCCAACATGGCGGATTCGCTTCGCAGTGTAGAGAAATGCCATGTGTTAAGCACTTTTATATTCGCATCGAGCAGCTAATATAAGATAGGATGAATATTATGAATGACGCCGAGAATTTGCAAATCAAGAAACGCCACATTTCCTTTAAATTAAGTAATGCGTATCGATGCCTCCACCCCCCTCCCTCCCCAGGCATATTTACTCATTCTGCTCTGCTCGCATCGCTCTAGATTGGCTCTTTTGCAGTTTATTTCATGGAATCTTATCGCAGATTTTACAATTAATGCTACAAACTTGGAAAAATTACAATTTATTACAATTAATAAAACTGCTGTAATAATACCGGCTTCGAAGTATTAATAATAAATAAACATAATCAATGTTCATAATAATAATAATAAT
>JAHWFO010100922.1:0-11900 GCA_023313115.1 Rhysida immarginata | reverse complement strand
TTTTTAGGTGTTTTTCGGGAAAGTCCTCCCATTTGGTTAGGCTATGCGATTTTTTTCTTTGGTTATAAGTTGAGATTTATGCTTCCAGAATGGGGAGCGAATACTTACGTTCATAAGTTTCAGATTCCGTCATATCTTGAGGACTATTGGAATTTTCTCAGTCGGGGCTTGGGAGTTTTTAGAACTTCTTTGAATCTGGTAGTGTAGTGCGTTGCAACAAGGGGTGTCTTCTAAGGTGATGTTATTACACCCTCTTTTTCCATGGACCCAAACTTGGTCAATGATCATGATGGGCTGTTTTGATGCAGTAACTTGGGACACTGCATGGAAATTGGCCCATGGTGTAATTGTCACAAACAGTACTCTGTGTGTTTGGGTCGCCGTCGAACGGCGAATTGTGCACATTCTGGACAAATAGAAACTCAGGAGCCTCTGTTTTTCACTTGTCCGTTGGCAGTGGTTTTGTGGAAGGCAGTAGGGAACCTTTTTCAAGTTCAAGGTGCTCTTTCCTTCCAGGTCATCCGATTCTTTCATCCCATGCCTGTGTCGTCGCGCATGGTTTTTTCCTTTTGTTATGTGACAAACATGGTAAAGCGGCTTCTTCGGCAGGCAAGAATGGATAAACTACACGGGATAGCGTGGACACCCAAGACCCTATGGAAGAGGTTACATTATATGGTAGCCTTTCAGCTCAGGGTTTCGTTTGATCGTCTACCTTGTAAAGTTTTTATGGAACATTTCGCAAATTCAGCTATAAGTTTCGTTCTTCATCCTAAATCTCAGGATTTTTTGCTTCTGTTCCCGGTAGATATACCTATATAAAGCTTGGAGTGATAGCTTTAGGAGTGTGGTGTCTCTTTCTTGCGCTTTTAGATATATGGGGGTATAGCACTAAAAAAAAAAATTTTTTTTTTTTTATTGCTTCGTTTATTTGGTTTGTTGGTTTTGGTCTTTTGTTGGGGTGTAGGGTTTTAGTTCCAAACAATGGGAGTCTGTGGGCTGGGTCTCTGAGTGGTTTGGTTGAGACTGGATTTGGTGGGTTTCTTTTTGATTGTCATTGAGATCAAGGGTTTCGGTTTTTGGTCATAGTATTGTAATAAAAATGGTTTTGTACAATTTTTGTCTGGTGGGTGTGGCCTGGGTGGGGCAGGTAATAGTTTGGGGATTGTTCTCTTCTGGTTTATGGCGGTGGGGTTTTTGTTGGACGTAGTTGTGGTTTATGGGGCTTGTTTTTTGGCCTTTGTTTTATGGGGGGACTGACTTGGGTGAGTAGGGTGTTTTAGTTTTGGGGATAGCGTTCTCTTTTTGTTTGTTTGACTGGTGGTCGTTTTGAGGGGCTGGTGTTTTAAAGATTGGTGGGTTGGGGGTTCCTGTTTTTGGGGCTCTTGTTCTTCTTCATTTATTTGTCTCCATTAATGGGTTTTTTAGGGCGATGGTGGTGTGTTTAGTGTGGTTTTTAGTGTCTTGATTTTCCTTGGTAGGAGTGTGAGTGTTTCCTGTTTTCCCTTTTTTGGTCCTGGAGATGTGGATGAATGATTTTATTGGTTTGTGTATGGTGGTGGTGGCTTTTGTTTTTTGGTTATATTTTTGGGGGTTTTGGTTGGGTATTTAGGAAGGGTGGTTTAAGGGGTTGGTGGGAGGGGGCCGGAAAGATGATTATTGGGTGGGTTCATTGTTTGTGGGTGGGATACTTTATCGCGTTGTTGTTTTGAGTTGAAGTTTGGGCTTTCTATTGTGGGTTTTTTGTGGGTTTGTTGTTGTGTTTGTGTGTATGGGGTGCGGTTTGTTGGTTGGTTGGAATTTTAGGGCGTCGGCTACTATGGCCATTTTGCTCCCGACAGAGAGTTTAAAAACCCACAGTTTATGGGCCAAAAGTTTAAAAATTCAGATGGAGAAAAAAAACAAAACATAAAAACGTGAATGACAAAGATGGAAAAACAATAAAAATTATGACTATGAGATTTTAAAAACCCTAATAAATTTAAAAAACCGACAATTTCCTCCAGGGTTCTACCGTAATAAGAAATATTTGTATAGGTTCTGTGTAAATCATTAGTGTGTAAAGGGCACTAACTGACTATAAAATAGATGATTAAAATTTAATTTCTTTTGAGTTGTCGCCTAATAAAAACTGATGAATATGATTAGTGTGTGAATGGCACTAAATGAAACCTATAATTAATGATCAAATATATATAATGCAAAAGCAATAAAAAGATGATTATATGAATTTAAAAACATGAATAATTTTTAAAAAAAGAAACACTTTTTTAAAAATTATGGGGTTGTTCCCCAACAAAAAATCTAAGGAATGATTCAGCCCTAATGAGCGTCGTAGCTTAGTGTGTAAAGGGCACTGGATTAAAATATGCTTAATAGTTAGCATTGCTGCACAAGAACACAATGGAGCTGGTTCTTTTTTTAGTAAATGGATGTGAGTAAGATGGCTGTGAGCAATCCTAAGCCGAGTAAGAACAACATCTTCCCGCCTATTTGTTAGACAAGGTAATGACCACGGTGTGATGGAACGCTTGACTTCAAAAAGTTTATTAGCTGGGTTAAGAGGCCAAGACTCCTGCCAAGAAGATTTGAGTTTCTTGGAAATCACCGGGTGTAAATGCTCGGGGATTGACAGCAATTCCGAGATCGGTACCTGAGTTACAGCGTGTTTTGCCGCCTTATCGACCCGTTCATTTTGCTGGATACCCATATGACTAGGGATCCAGACAAAATGAATTCTGGTACGTTGGAAATCCAAAAAAATAGAGGTATTCCTGGATTCTTTTGACAAAAGGATTTTCAGAACTGAAAGATTCCAACGATTGCAAAGCGCTCAGAGAATCAGAGAATATCCAGATGTTGGAATTTGGATATTGAAAACAGAATTCTAACGCTTTGGCTAACGCAACCAATTCCGCTGAGAAGATGGAAAACTCGTTTGGCAAATGATAGGAGAATATAGTGTTATCTATAAGGAATGCACAGCCAACCCCGTCCTCTGATTTGGACCCATCTGTATATATGTGGAAGCTATCAGGAAGGGTTTCTAAAAAAACCTTAAAAAGTGCGTTAATTTCGTTTTCCAAAAAATTTGATTTTTTCCCACCGAATAAATTGTAATTTATTGTAAATTTTACATCTGGTTGGGGAAGAATCCACTGAGGGACATCTCTGACCTCTCGGCTATGCATGGCTGGAAATGAGACTTTCAGGCTCTCCAGAAGATTCTGGAACCAATTGTTGATGCTTCTATAAGAGTGATGGGGAGGGATTCTAGGTTTACCAAATAGACAGGCAAAAGCTGGGTGCTGACTTTCACCATATATGCGAAGAGCATATTTCAGGAGGAGTTTGGCTCTTCTTAACCATAACGGGGGTTCAGAAGCATCTACATAAAGGCTCTCTACCGGACTTTTTCGGAACGCTGCTATAGCAATTCTTATGCCTAGATTGTGAACGGGGTCTAACAGCTTCAAAGTACTTTTTGAAGCAGATGCATACACAATACTTCCGTAGTCCAATTTAGATCTAACTAGAGAGCCGTATAAAAAAAGAAGCATCCTCCTATCCGCACCCCATTTGGGTGTGTAAGGTCTGGGTCTGGATGGAGACCTCTCAAAAAACAAAAGTGAACGGCCCTTGTTTTTTGGTGTGAAAATTTAAATCCTACTTCGTTGCTCCAGGTTACAAGCTTGTTGACGGCCAGTTGCAGTTGACGCTCAATAAAGAACATTGAGGACCCTCGACAGTAGATGGCAATATCGTCAACGTACAGGGAATAGTTCACAGTAGATGGAAGTTGTAAACAAGCCTCATTAATAGAAATGAGGAAAAGGAAAGGACTCAGCACACATCCCTGTGGGACACCATTATCCTGTGTAAAAGGGTCTGAGTATGTTGACCCAACGCGAACTCGGAATGTTCTATTCGCCATGAAATTACACAGGAAAGAGGGAAGGTGTCCTATAAGGCCGTATTTATGCAAAGGTATTGCTATTCCATGCCTCCAAGTTGTATCGCAGGCTTTTTCCAGATCGAAGAAAACCCCTACAACATGTTGTCTATGTCTCTGCGCTAGATGAATCTCATGCTCCAACCGAAGAAGGTGATCAACCGCACTGAAACCTAGACAGCAGGTGGTTTTTTTCAGGTACCACATAAATCGGACAGAGACCTTCCTTTCCAAGACTTTGCATAGACAGCTGTTTAGCGCAATTGGTCGATAGATTGAAGGACAAGAGTGGTCTTTATTTGGTTTTAGAATAGCAATAACAATTGCTTCTCTCCACAAAGTTAGAATCTTTCCTAATGACCAAATGTAGTTATATAAAGAGAGAAGATGAGCATAAGCTTCCCTCGTGAGATGTTTCAGGAAAGCGTATGTTTGGAGGGGTCAGAGGAAGGTGACACCTCTGACGAGCGTTTCTTACCCTCTTCCCTTTCCGAAGTTTTTGGAGGAGTTCCAGGTGGTGTAACTGATTTCGAAGTCCGACTAGTGCTAGCAAATGGTCCTGTGGAGGTGGAAGTTCCACAAGAAAAGTCTGCGATACTCAAGTCAGTCATTGTTCCAACAGACTTAATAGAAGGACGACTCTTAACCACTGCTGCATAGTTCCGGACTTCATTTTGTTCTACCTGCCTACGCGCTTCCGGAAAAGACAGATTCCTAAGGACACGAATCTCTTGGATCTTCGTTTCCTTCCGCCAAATAGGACAGTCTCTTGAAAGGGCAGAATGGGCTCCCTTGCAGTTACAACACCGTAACTCGTTAGAACAATCTTCCATCTCATGTCCAGGCAGGCCACACTTACAACAGACTGCATTAAAGTGACAGTTTTTTCTCGTGTGGCCGTACTTCTGACACTGGAAGCATCGCAACGGGTTGGGGATAAAGGGTCTGACGTGACATTGGATATAGCCGACATAGATGGTATCTGGCAAAACTGTTCCCTCAAAGGTAACAATGAAGGAATTTGTAGGATGAGGAACACCATTCCTCCTTGGAGCAATCCGGCGAATGTCAACAACAGATTGATCATCCAATTCGGCAATGATTTCCTCATCCTCTATTCATTCCAGATCCTGGCACGTGAAAACACCTTTTTTATAGTTGAAAGTTGCATGGGGAGAAACCGAAATGGCTTTCCCTGCAAACGTTTTCGAGGATAGCAGGTTGGTGGCTTGCCTATCCTTAACAACCTCGATCAATAGATTGCCATTAAAGAGTCTCTTGACATGTTTCGTATCCCCAACAAGACGTTTGAGTTCTTTAGAAATTAAAAAGGGGGAAATGGTCTTAAACGACTCCCCACATGCCAAGTTCATCTCCAAAAACTTCGGATTTCTTGGCGGTCTTCTACTAGGTCTCCCTTCACGATAACTATTATTAGTTTGTTTTTGATTGATCTGCTTATTATTTTTACCCATAGTAAATGGAGTAAAGTTTCATCTCCCTCGCTCCCCACCCACCACCGAGCCAAACAAGGGGATGCCTAACCCTATGGCCGAAGCTCCAAGGAGCGACGACCAGCCGATTGATCTGGACGGGCTCATCCAGACCACCCATCCTTCCGAGAAGCAGGGGCTAAAGTGGTGTGTTGTTCCGGAAAGCCTTCCCTCAACCACCAGGATCCCCCTTTCCCCAGAAGTAGGGTCGCTGCGCACGGCAAACACGCAGGTGGACGTACTGGTCGTAATGAAGGCCATGTCAAAAACATGCCTGCATTGCAAGCACCGGTATCTTCGGGAGGGTCCATTACCGACCGGACACTTTTAGTCTGGCCTCTCTGCAGAGGCCTGTCTGGCATGGGTGACCCGATCCAGCATAGCCCTTAGCATCACTGAGGCACTCAAGCCCCTCCACCACGTCAAGGTAGTGCCCACGGAGGGGTATGGGGTGCGGAAAGGTGTGTAGGTCTTTATTTATGATGGTGTTGGTTAATGTTTGAAGTGATTGTTGTGTAGTCTGTGTAGTCTATGTTCTTGAGTGCCTTAGGGCATGAAAGGCCTTTTTAGGTCTTACCAGTTGGAATAGCAACGGATACTAACACCTTCAAATGTGGGTAACACCCATTTGATTAAACGCCGTTGTTTAACTTCGCTGTGCGGAAGGTTTAGCGGTTTTTTCAACGTGGTATGGCCGTGAGCTGATAGCAAATGGGCGAAAAGCCCTAGATAAAGGTGCGCGCTAAAGGAAAAATAACAATCTCCCAAGGTCAGCGAAAATCTCGCCCTTTCTAAATGGCTTGAAACGTCTAAAAACCAATTCTGGGCTTTCAGAGATGATTTTTTGCGAAATGGACTCTCAAGCCGATTAAGAGTTAGGCTTAGTCTCGCCGCTCGTTCCACAATGTTGCTATCGCAATGGACAAACGATAAACGCAGTGTGTGCGGCGAGTGGCGATTTCGACAGAACTGCCGGCCGTTGCAGCGGAGAATGGGAAAAAAGAGATCCTTACTCTCATACGTTCGCTTCTCCACGATCTGGAGAGCCGCAGCAGGAGGTTCTAGGTTCACTGCCCGTGCAACTGTTTCGTTTTTTTACTTTTCCATCCACGTTTTCTCTCAAATATCTTTATTCCTGCCGCCATTAGGGAGAAACGGCCGTCGGCCGCCACTTGGTACCAGCGTTTTATGAGGCGGCTGCTGCTAAGACGTGTGAGCAGAAGAGCGCTCCCCACTCTCATGGCCTGGATGCTCATGTTGTCCGTACAAATGCGGTCCCTTCAGGAAGGCTCCAGAAGAATAGTCTCGGGTAAGTCCGATACGCATTTGAGAATTTGAAGGACACAAATATTTCGTAGTGGTCAACGATAACGATCTCATTAAAAACGAGTTGGTATTTCTCTAAATTTATGAAGTATAACTTTCAGTGTCCTTTTCGCCCAAAATTTAATATTAAATTTATTTTTCAGCAAAACGCTGGTCTGGAAACCAATTATTTCCATACTGCATTGCAGGATACACGATTATGAGGTAAGTACATATGTATATTAGAATATACCACCTGAGGGTTTTTAAAGAGATATTCTCTCGCATTCGCACCAGAAACGACATAGGATGGTACATAGGTAGCTATGTAGGTAGGTAAGTATACACTTGCATACGTAAAGACATACATACATACCTATACCTATATATATTCAGATAGCTGAAGAAGTAGATAGATTTATAGTGATAGATAAGATTGATTGATTGATTGACTGGTTAGTAGGTAAATAGGTAGGTAGGTAAAGAAGTAGATAAAAAATGTATATGTATGTGGTTAGATATGTACTTAGGTAAATAGTTAAGTATAGATAGACATATGGGCAGGCAACGAATAAAACAGAGTGAAAGACGGGCGGATACACAGACAAGTAAGAAAATAACATGACGCTACTATTGGGAAGGATTTTTATGTTTTGAAGACCGAATCTACCGAGCTTCGGGCGGCTTTAAACAATCGACTTTGAAACGAGCTTGTTGTTAATTCTATACAGAACGCTCACAGTTGAGGAGAGCCATTTTAAGTTCAGCTACGTTTTGCTTCCGAGAAAAGGACTGGAAATCTAGTTTACTGATTTTTATTTCCTGAGCTCTTTATTTGCTCCAGCCTATTGCTTACAGTGGCCGTTTGTCGACTCCAAAGAGGAGGAGAGGCCAATGTTTTCCTCCTCGGAGAGGTATACAAGTCTGACTTCTCTTTTCAAGGGGAGGGGGGGGTGCGTGCAAAAGAGAAGTAGCCCCTGCTAAGTTAGGACTATCAAATCAGCCTGGGAGGAGCCAAGTCCACAAAATTAGACCAAAAACGTAAAAATGGAAGCTCACAGCACCTGGGATTCCCACGTGGTCTCCCATCGAAGTACTAACCAGGCCCAACGTTCTGCCCGCACAGTCACGTTTGGTCTTAGTTCCGTGGAGTTTTCGGATTTGTTATTTCTACAGCATTCTATTTTACTATTCCTTTGCACAGGCGTTGCATGAATACCCAGTGAGTACGTAGAGACCTTCTGTTACTTATAAATTTAGTTGGGTTTGTTTTCTGTTAGCTTCTTTGGTTTGTTTTGATTGCTCAGGTTTAAGTTAAGTTTTTTGCCTGGTTGCCAGGGACAACAGGCATACTCTTGTCGGCAGGATGTCGTCGGGTTCGGGGCCAGACTATCCCCGTTTTGCTTTATTGTTTCCGCAGGGGCATGTAAGTCCCATTAGTCTGATAATGTCCGTTTACGATTTGTTGGGTAACAACGATGCGATACAGGCTATGGTTCCGTCTGCGGGCGGGAAATTTACAATGGTCCTAAGGCATGCTGATGATGCGGCGGCGCTCTGGGGCCGAGAGTACTTCATGTGTGGTGAGGTAGACGTAAGATGTGATCCGGTAGGCGGTAAGTTGACGAATTTTTTCGTTAGAGGTTTGGCTCCTTCCACTCCTCTGTTCATGGTGGAGAGGGAGATGGCTAAGTTCGGGAAAGTTATGGAATCAGCGATTGTTCCTTTTGATAACGCACCAAAGGTCAATACGGCGGTTTATAGATTTAGGATGCAGATTACAAAAAGTGTTCCGGATTTTATTGTGGTTTGGGGATACCGGGGGTTTCTTTATTATCCCGGTATGGTCCGTAAGTGTTTTCGGTGTGGTTTGCCGAGCCACTTAATAGCTTCTTGTGTCCGTTGTGATCGATGCAAACGGTATGGCCACGAGTCCGTGGATTGTACTTCGTGTGTTACTGCACAGCAGCCGTTGGGGGTGAGCTCCTTTTCCGCGATGGTAGCTGGTTCTTCTCTTGGCGTGGGGGTCGGTTCAGACTTGGTTGGCGACCTGGAGGATGAGAATGTAGTTCTAGATGGAGAGGGGAAGGTTTTGGAGGAGGTAAACCTGTCTGGTAATGAGATGATGGATCTGGTAGGAGTGGAAGACGCCAGCCTCAAAAGGCCGCATGAGTCCGAGAGCGACTCTCTGGTGGTGGGGCGAGAGCCGCCTAAACGTAGGGTGGCAGGGGCAGGGGCGCCCTCTTCTGATTATGTAGAGGAGACTTCTGAGAGTCAGATTCATTTTAGCGAGGAGAAGTTTCCTCCGCTGTCGTCGTCGGTAAGTTCAGGTTTGAAAAGTGTGGAGGGTGATGTTTCAGGTTCATCTGGTGTTGGTGATAAGCAGGAACAGGCAGCTGGTTTTTCGGATGGGATCCCCAAACGTGGTGGCCTCGTCCGTCGTGGCTCAGTCGGAGCGATTGTTGGGTGTTATAACTGATCAGGGGGCGTTCGTTGCCCCGTCCGGTGACGTCGTGTCAATGGATAAAAACTGCCCAATCCCTCCTTCCCCACAAATTTCAGTCGCCCCCTCTCCCACGCCTCCCCCTCTCCATAGCCGTCCTTTAACAGGTTCATTGTCCCAGCCGACCACACGTCTGCCTTCTGGGAAGGCAGTGTGTCCAGTTTTGATTTGGAGACCATTTGTTTAGCGTCTGGGGAGCAGGTGAGATGGGCGGAAGCTCCTCTGGAGGAGCTGGGGAGTTGGAATCGTGCAAACCTATCCGGTAGTGAGAAGAAACTCTACAATAGGCTTTTTACCATGCAGAAGCTGGCCCGGGGGTTGGTCCGAAATAGTAAGAGATTGTTTGTGTGGACCGTCGTGGTTTCTTTATTTCCCTCTTTTTTGATGGGTCATATATTGGCAAGTTTCGAGGTTTGGTTTGGAGGCTTAGGCTTTTAGGTTGTGATCGGTCGAGGTATTTCATTGTCGGTGGGGCAGTAATAGGGTTTTTCATTATGGCCCTTCTCTCTCTAAATACTAATTCCTTACTTTCGGTCAGAAGGCAGAAGATCGTTGCGTCTTTTATTCGGGATCTTTCGGTTGATGTTGTTCTGCTCCAGGAGCTTCATGTTGAGAACGAGCTCCCCTTGTCTGGATTTTTAAATTCGTTCCCTTTCGCTACTTTTTATTGTAGTCCATTGTCCACCCGAAGTTGTGGGGTTGGCATTTTGCTCTTGAGTTCGGCGATCGTGTTAACGGCATCGTATACGGACAAAGATGGCCGTATTGTCTGGATAGATATAGTGTGGAATGACAGAGCGTTCCGTGTCTTTTCTGTCTACGCGCCATGCCAATATGGCCAGAAGCGTCAATTTTTCGTGACGCTTACCTCTGCTAATGATTCGAGAGGACGGAGCATTTTGCAGAACTTTATGGTTCGGCATGATCCGATGTTGAAGATGATGTTTGGAGATTCTGCCGCCCATATGATAGGGGCTTCACGTGTGTGTCTCCTCAGTCATCGAGCCGTATCGATTTGTTTTTGGCCAGCCGTAGTTTGGCAATTTCTTCCAAATCTATTGAGATTCTCCCCAATTGTTTTTCGGACCATTGGGGACTGGTTTGGTCCTTTAATCTCCGGAGGGATCTTAGGAGGGGGAGGGGGTGGTGGAAAGGGAATGACTCCTTGTTGGATAGGAGTGAGGTGAAGAATGATTTTGTGGTTTGGTGGCAGCGCCTTGTGAAGGATTGTGATTTTTCCTTGGAATGGTGGAAGAAGATCAAGTTGAAGATTCGCAGATGGTGGCGCAAGTGGTCATTCCGGGTTGTTGCGGCCAAGAATAAGGTCGTGCGCCGGTTGCAGAATAGCTTGCGGGTCTTTTATGCTTCGGCCCCTAATGAGTTTTTCAGTCCGTATATCCAGCAGATAAAGAACGAGTTGATGGCCCTATGGCTCAGGCAGGCAGAAAGCTATTTCCGTTGGTCAAGGATAGCTGAGCTAGTTAGCGAGGTCCCAGTGCCAGCGGACTTTGTTTTAAGGGGAACCTCCCCTTCGATTAGCTCTATTACCAGAGCGGTTTTTTATAGGGGCCATGTTTACCAAGGGGCTAATTTGGTGGATGGAGCTCGGCTGTACTACGTGGACCTTTTCTCGGCCTACTCCCCCCTTTCTTCTTCGGATGGGGATGCGGGAACGCTCCTGGACGGTTGGGTTAAGGATATTCCTTTTAGTTTGGGAGGCGTTGGGGAGCCTATGATCCAGCAATTTACATCGGAAGAATTATTTAAAGCATTGGGACGAACTAAGCCCCAAACGCACTGCCATCTTCAGCCTGGACCATCACAAGGCTTTCGATTCGGTGCACCGACCTTTATTGTGGAAGGTCTTCTGTAAGTTCGGACTACCTGATAGGTTCATTCTTTGGATCAAGAAACTGTATGAAGGGGCTCAGACAAGGATCTTCGTGGATGGTTTCCTTTCTAGTCCAGTTGATCTGCAGAGAGGTGTGCGCCAGGGTTGCCCTCTGTCGCCTGCCCTCTATGTTTGTTACATTGAGGTTGTCATCAGGCGGATTGCTTCTGATCCGGGGATAGTGGGGTATCGAGTTCCCAATTTGATAACTGAAATTAGGATTTTAGCGTATGCTGATGATCTATGCCTTATTGTACGAGACGGGCATTCGCTCAAGTCTAGCTTTGCTGTTTTTAAGGATTTCTCGATAGTTACAGGAAGTCGTCTTAATTTCGAGAAGTCTAGAGGCATTTTTTTGGGAGATTGGGCAGCTTCGGAGTTAAAATCCTTCCCCATTAAATGGGCTAATGCCAGTATTTCCCTGACTGGTTATCCCTTCTCCTTTACGGAGGATATGGCCCTTTTGGCTTGGCAGGGCGTGCAGGACAAGGTCAAGTCTTTTCTCACTAGACTCAGTTCGTCCATCTTTTCCTTGAAGGTGAAAGCGCGGATCCTGCAAGTGTACGTAACACCATGGTTGATTTTTTTTTCTGCTATTTATCTCTTGCCACCTCAGGTTGGCGTTAATATCACGAGGCTCCTGTATGGGTTTGTATGGGGGGCTGGCAGGCGTAGGGAGTTTGTCTCTCGAGCTGTATTGAGTTTTCTCCAGAAAGGGGAGGCCTGGGTATTCCATCGCCAGAGCGAATTAATCAG